>JAKVIS010001712.1:0-29987 GCA_033119425.1 Bufotes viridis
GCACACCATTGTTTTTCTTGTGAAATTGCCAATAAGTTTGATGTGTCACATGACCCTCTTCCTATTGAAAAAACAAAAGTTGGATTCAAAATGGCCGCCATGGTCACCACCCATCTTGAAAAGTTTCCCCCTCACATATACTAATGTGCCACAAACAGGAAGTTAATATCGCCAACCATTCCCATTTTATTATGGTGTATCCATATAAATGGCCCACCCTGTACTTTTACACAACAGGCTTTTCAAAAGATAAGTGCAATGCTGGACGGCGAATTATATATTTTTTCGCCACTGATACATTGCAAACAGGGCTTAAGAATATATCACTGAAGGCCTGTTCTCCTGGAAAACTATAGCGCGGTTTCCCCTCATGCGCTCGCAGCTACCAGCCGGAGCCACGCGCCTGAGAAGGAGGGAGCTGAAGACAGAACCATGTTATTTACATTTATTCATTAGACTACTGTTTGCCTTATCTTGACATGTGTACTATTCACTCCCATAAAACTTAACTTTTATTGTTATTCAACACTTTAACTTGACCATTAAGCGAAAAGAAAAAAATAATTATTTTAAAAATTATCAGTTGTGTCGCCTATTCTTTGATTATATGATTACTCCTTATTGTTAGTAGCACTGCTTTCATGTAGGGGGTTGGCAGCCGCGTGCTGGCTCCAACCTCTCCACCTATCTTCAATTCCTTCTTATCTCATATATCACTGCAGTCAAATCACATTAAATAAGCTTCACTCTTGTTCTTAAAAACTCCTCAAAGCACTGTCCTCCGACATGTTTCGCCAGCTAACCTGGTGTCTTCAGGGGATCAGGTAGTGTGCACAAAATGGGTGTGGCAAGGACCTTTTATTAACTCCCTGGGGTGCGTCACATTGATTAGCCAATCACATGAGTTATTATCTCTCTTCAAGCCATCCTATTTGAGATCTTATCTATTATTGGTGTCCCATCTCCAGAGCTCCTCCCCCTGTAAGTCATCTGCTTCGTGACATTATGTGTTCAGCCTCTCGCGTTGTCCAATATACTTTCAGCGCATGTCAGTAGACTTAAGTTATTTTTCATTGAGGTGCATCCTCTGTGCATGCTCGGGAACTTAGAATTTATACTCCCGTTCTGATCACAAGGTGCATGCTTGGCATCTTATGCCCTATACATTTCCTTATTCTAGCTATATGTACTTTGTTTTAGATTGGCTGGTTCTCACTTTAACACTAATAGTGGTGCCGTGTATTATTAATCATACATGATATTATAGCATATAAACATGATTAGATGATTATAGTTTATATTGAATCATGATTTTTAACATTTTTATTTATCTTTATTATAGTACATGATTAGACCATATATGCAATTAATAGTGGCCATATACTCAATTAATTCCATGACAAATCATTGTATTTTAACGCATAATTATATAGTACATTTCATATTTGATATTTTAGTTTTTCCAATCATGTATGATTATAATGATGTATCATATTCATGATCACAACCCTCTATAGAATTTAATTCCCCTATATTTAATTATGTTCTCATTCTCATCAATCATGATAATTTACCTTATTTCTGATATTGTCATCATTATGACATCTCAATATTTTTATTATTATTATAGCTATAAATAATCATGTATCATGTAGTTGTTAATGTGTTACTTACCCATAAAAAAATTATATGGTGACAGCTGATAAAATTTTTTAGCTTCTTATAATCATGTCTTGACATTTTTTTTATTATTCTGTTAGTTAGTAAGTTACTGTTTGATTTTGTCTTTTTCTTTTTCAGCCTGTAATTGTACATACTAATCTTGATCATGTATGTCATTTTACTATCAGACCTTACCAACCTTCCGACTAATTTCAATTGTTAGTTCACTATTTTGTTACAGAGCACCCTCCATTAATCTACCTGTCATATATCTCTTTCGGGCATGAATGTGCCTTATGTTCATTTTGGGAAGCTAATGCTATATGAGTCTTTATAAAAAATTCACTCAGCAGTAGATTATCCTTGTCTTGTTTTACAATTCTTCATTCATTGATAAATTCCAATGGTCAGTTATTAGTCCATTTCTCCTATGTTATGTTATTTCTTCTAGATATTTTTACTGCCGCATTTAGAGAGAAGAGGCAAAGGTAAAGCCTACATTTAGTCCTAGAGGGGATAAACTCTTAAGTCGATAAATCCATCTGGCCTCCTCCCACTGTAGTCTTTTATCTATGTCTCCTTGCCTTGGGCCAGACATTATTTTGGTAATACCCCAATATTTGAGGTCACTAATATTTCCCCCATGTACATTTCGTATATGTCTAGATAACGATGTATCAGCTCCAATGTTAATATCACTTAGGTGTTTTGAAATACGCCTTCTCAGTTCTTGTGTGTTTTTTACCTATGTATAGCTTAGGACATCCACATTTAATGGTATATACCACTCCAGTAGTCCTACAATTAATGTACTGTTTGATTTCGTATTTTCTCCCACCAACTGGATCCACAAACTCATCCTCAGATAGCATTCTATTACAAAGGGATGCACGAGGTCTCCGTGACCAGTTACCCGCCCACAGTAAGTGTTCTAGATGCAGACCCAATGTTTTTGTGGGCGGTGTCTGCTGACGCAATGTTTGTGTATTATAATGCATTCTTTGGGCAGAGTAAATATCGCATGATGCGCTTCAGGGCAGCAATGTTTGTGGGCGGCATGTTATGACACGATCTTTGTTGGGCGGAGTTAGCACTGCATGATGCACTTTGGAATGACATCCAGTGCCCCATGTGGTGTCTAGTTGTACACGGTAGATGCGGGCTGTCTTTCACTTCTTATGCGCAGCTTCTAGGATTGTATAAGCCGTTGAGAGGATAGTGCACAATGTTGCTGCATGTCTACTATATATCTCGGGTGGTACGTGGGGTGGTGGGGATAAAAAGTAAAGATGCTGGAGGTCATGCTGGATACATGCTGGAGGTTACTGGTGAGCTGTCTGTGAGTCAGGCCTTATGCTCCCGTAATGCCCAACGGCTCCTGGTATCGCCCATACGGCACAGGTAGGTTGAGTGGTAGGGCCTCGGGCTACTTGAAAGACCTTGCCGTGGTGTCCGACCTTAAGACATGTCCACCTAGTAGGATATGTCAAACTAACCTCTCAATTTTATCAGTGTGAGGGTTTAGTATTGCCGCAGAGTGCACCTGCCTTTGCTATGGTTATGTTTTTGATTGTTCTCCACATTATCGTTATCGTATGTAGGATGGTTATTGTGGTACTTGTAGTCTGTTGCTGGCATCTTCCATTGTATGAATTTTTTACTGTTGATTGCCCCTAGCAACGGACTACAAGTGCAGGATGTGCTCCCCTATATACATGCACAACTGCATATGGGTTGAGTATATCCTGATTGTTAAACACCACACCACGTTTTCTAATGGTTTGTATTGCTATTTTGGCAATTAAATTTCACCCCAGAACCAAATATATCCTTTGCCAGACACTATGAAACTTGGCCAGCCACAGCAGAAACCATTGATTTATGGTATTGCTATTTTGGCAATTGAATTTCACCCCAGAACAAAATATATCCTTTGCAGGACACTATGAAACTTGGCCGGCCACAGATTAAACCACTGATTTATGGTATTTTTATTTTAGCAATTGAATTTCACCCCAGAAAAAAATATACCCTGTTACAGACAGATTGAAAATAGGCCTGCAACTGCTGGAACACCAGAATAAGGGTATTGCTATTTTGGCAATAAAATTTCACCCCAGAACAAAATATACCATGTTACGGACAGATTAACACTTGGCCTGCAACAGCTGGAACACCAGAGTAAGGGGATTGCTATTTTGGCAATTGAATTTCACCCCAGAACAAAATATATCCTTTGAAGGACACTATGAAACTTGTCCAGCCAGAGCTAAAACCACTGATTTATGGTATTGCTATTTTGGCAATTGAATTTCACCCCAGAACAAAATATATCCTTTGCAGGACACTATGAAACTTGGCCAGCCACAGCTGAAACCACTGATTTATGGTATTGCTATTTTGGCAATTTAATTTCACCCCAGAAAAAAATATGCCCTGTTACGGACAGATTTAAACTAGGCCTGCAACTGCTGGAACACAAGATTCAGGGTATTGCTATTTTGGCAATTAAATTTCACCCCAGAAAAAACATATACCTTGTTACGGACAGATTAACACTTGGCCTGCAACAGTTGGAACACCAGATTCAGGGTATTTCTATTTTGGCAATTGAATTTCAGCTCAGACAAAATATATCCTTTGCCGGACACTATTATACATTGCCAGCCACTGCTGGGACACCAGATTTAGGGGATTGTTATTTTGGCAATTGAATTTCACCCAAAAACAAAATATATCCTTTGCAGGACACTATGAAACTTGGCCAGCCACAGCTGAAACCACTGATTTATGGTATTGCTATTTTGGCAATTGAATTTCACCCCAGAAAAAAATATATGTTTTGGCAGACAATATTATACTTTGCCAGCCACAGTTTAAACCACTGATTTATGGCATTGCTATTTTGGCAATTGAATTTCACCCCAGAAAAAAATATGCCCTGTTACGGACAGATTTAAACTAGGCCTGCAACTGCTGGAACACCAGATTCAGGGTATTGCTATTTTGGCAATTAAATTTCACCCCAGAACAAAATTTACCATGTTACGGACAGATTAACACTTGGCCTGCAACAGCTGGAACACCAGATTCAGGGTATTGCTATTTTGGTAATTGAATTTCAGCCCAGAACAAAATATATCCTTTGCTGGACACTATTATACTTTGCCAGCCACTGTTGGGACACCATATTTAGGGGATTGCTATTTTGGCAATTGAATTTCACCCCAGAACATAAATATATCCTTTGCAGGACACTATGAAACTTGTCCAGCCACAGCTGAAACCACTGATTTATGGTATTGCTATTTTGGCAATTGAATTTCACCCCAGAACAAAATATATCCTTTGCAGGACACTATGAAACTTGGCCATCCACAGCTGAAACCACTGATTAAGGGTATTGCTATTTTGGCAATTGAATTTCACCCCAGAAAAAAAAATATTTTTTTGCAGGACACTATGAAACTTGGCCAGCCACAGCTGAAACCACTGATTTATGGTTTTGCTATTTTGGCAATTGAATTTCATTCTAGAACAAAATATATCCTTTGCAGGACACTATGAACCTTGGCCAGCCACAGCTGAAACCACTAATTTATGGTATTGCTATTTTGGCAATTGAATTTCACCCCAGAAAAAAATTAGACCGTGTTACGGACAGATTTAAACTAGGCCTGCAACTGCTGGAACACCAGATTCAGGGTATTGCTATTTTGGCAATTGAATTTCAGCCCAGAAAAAAACATATGCCTTATTCTGGGACAGATTAACACTTGGCCTGCAACAGTTGGAACACCAGATTCAGGGTATTTCTATTTTGGCAATTGAATTTCAGCTCAGACAGAATATATCCTTTGCCGAGTCACTATTATAGCCATTCGCCAGCCACTGCTGGGACACCAGATTTAGGGGATTGCTATTTTGGCAATTTAATTTCACCCCAGAACAAAATATATCCTTTGCAGGACACTATGAAACTTGTCCAGCCACAGCTGAAACCACTGATTTATGGTATTGCTATTTTGGCAATTGAATTTCACCCCAGAACAAAATATATCCTTTGCAGTACACTATGAAACTTGGCCAGCCACAGCTGAAACCACTGATTTATGGTATTGCTATTTTGGCAATTGAATTTCACCCCAGAAAAAAATATATTCTTTGCAGGACACTATGAAATTTGGCCAGCCACAGCTGAAACCACTGATTTATGGTTTTGCTATTTTGGCAATTGAATTTCATTCCAGAACAAAATATATCCTTTGCAGGACACTATGAACCTTGGCCAGCCACAGCTGAAACCACTGATTTATGGTATTGCTATTTTGGCAATTGAATTTCACCCCAGAAAAAAATATACCCTGTTACGGACAGATTTAAACTAGGCCTGCAACTTCTGGAACACCAGATTCAGGGTATTGCTATTTTGGCAATTAAATTTCACCCCAGAAAAAAATGTACCCTGTTACGGACAGATTTAAACTAGGCCTGCAACAGCTGGAACACCAGATTCAGGGTATTGCTATTTTGGCAATTAAATTTCACCCCAGAAAAAAATGTACCCTGTTACGGACAGATTTAAACTAGGCCTGCAACTTCTGGAACACCAGATTCAGGGTATTGCTATTTTGGCAATTAAATTTCACCCCAGAAAAAAATGTACCCTGTTACGGACAGATTTAAACTAGGCCTGCAACAGCTGGAACACCAGATTCAGGGTATTGCTATTTTGGCAATTGAATTTCAGCCCAGAACAAAATATATCCTTTGCCGGACTCTATTATACTTTGCCAGCCACTGCTGGGACACCAGATTTAGGGGATTGCTATTTTGGCAATTGAATTTCACCCCAGAACAAAATATATCCTTTGCAGGACACTATGAAACTTGGCCAGCCACAGCTGAAACCACTGATTTATGGTATTGCTATTTTGGCAATTGAATTTCACCCCAGAAAAAAATATATCCTTTGCAGGACACTATGAAACTTGGCCAGCCACAGCTGAAACCACTGATTTATGGTATTGCTATTTTGGCAATTGAATTTCACCCTAGAACAAAATATATCCTTTGCAGGACACTATGAAACTTGGCCAGGCACTGCGGGGACACCAGATTTAGGGGATTGCAATTTTGGCAATTGAATTTAACCCCTTAATAAAATATAGAAATTGCTATCCTGAGTTTCTAGGGGTGATAATAATCACAGCCAAGCACCTGATGTAGGATATAGCAAAAAAAAAACTAGTATTGATGGATTGATGGACTTGGTGGCAGCTTGTTCTGGTGCACTACAAGTCACAAAATGGCCGCCGATCACCGTAGAAAAAAGTGACAGAAAAACGCTCTGTGCAGCCAAAAAAACAGTAAGCAATTAACTAGCAGAAGTTGAATCATTCACAGCTGTAGATCAATTACTTCATTAGGTGCTTTTGCTGACTTTTCCCTGCCTAAT
The DNA here is from genome assembly GCA_033119425.1 of Bufotes viridis. Taxonomy (NCBI): domain Eukaryota; kingdom Metazoa; phylum Chordata; class Amphibia; order Anura; family Bufonidae; genus Bufotes; species Bufotes viridis. The sequence goes on from JAKVIS010001712.1 coordinate 7,121, forward strand.
CTCACCCTCACAGAAGCTGCGTCCTCTCCCTACACTAATCAGAGCAGTGTGACGTGCGGCGCTACGTGACTCCAGCTTAAATAGAGGCTGGGTCACATGCTGCACTTGGCCAATCACAGCCATGCCATTAGTAGGCATGGCTGTGATAGGCTCTTAGGGCAAGAAGTAAAACGCTAGCTGATTGGCTGCTGTGCAGCCCTTCAGAAAGCGGGAAGAAATCGCCGAACAACGGACCCGAACCAGAACTTTTTTGAAAATGTTCGGGTCTGGGTCTGTGTCCCGAACACCCCAAAATTCGGTACGAACCCGAACTATGCTCGAACTGTTCGCTCAACACTAATTACCACCAATATGGTCACCTTTTTAGTATTTTAATACTTTTAATACTAGCAGTAGCATCTATATATGTATATAGATATATATGCATACACTTATTTCCCCTGAAAAAATTCATTCCTGAGCTATAAACCCCCCCCCCCACCCTTTTTTGATATTTGTAACTATATCCAAGCCCCACGTCTACTCATATATATATGCTCAAAGGTCAGAAATAATGTTTGTCATAACTATACCCCTCAACACGGCAATTTCCTCCCCACCCTTTCTTTTACCTCTGAAGCACCTTTTCTAATTCTATTCGCACCCACCGAAGCTGTCAAAAACTGCGCAAACATGGATAGGATTTTCCCACATAAGCGGATACCTATCCGTAATGACAAGGGCTTTCACAGTGACCCATCACGAAGGACTCACTGACAAAATAGCCCTGCAGGTTTTTGACAATTACAGTCTAGCAAGCGCAAGAAAGCTCAATTCTATTAAGGAGAACCCCATTACCTCGCGCAACTACTCCAAGAGTAGCCTCCTAAGAACTTGCGCTCCCCCTGCTAACCAACCCCTAATTTATTGCTATAAGCACCATTTGTACTATTAGTATTATTATTATTGTTGCTGACATTTTAACATCCTCCTGTAATATTCATTATCCCCCCACTATATAATATGTACGGGTCCAACACTGCTCCCACAGACACGACAAATTCAGCGTTGCGTCCCTGACACCACTGGCATCTTTACATTTTATCTCGACCACCCCACGCACCACCTGAGATATATAACAGACATGCAGCACAATTGTGCACTATCCTCTCAACGGCTTATACAATCCTAGAAGCTGCGCATAAGAAGCAAAAGACAGCCCGCATCTACCGTGTACAACTAGACACCACATGGGGCACTGGATGTCATTCCGAAGTGCTTCATGCAGTACTAACTCCGCCCAATAAAGATCATGTCATAACATGCCGCCCACAAACATCGCGGCCCTGAAGCGCATCATGCGATATTTACTCCGCCCAAAGAACGCATCATAATACACAAACATCGCGTCAGCGGACAGCGCCCACAAAAACATCAGGTCTGCATCTAGAACACTTACTGTGGGCGGGTCCTCTGCTCACGGAGACCTCGTGCATCCCACCCCTGTCCCCTCCCCCCCTCCCTGCCCCCCAGTGCCCGTGCACAGCGCGCCCAAACTGAGTTAATAAATAGAATAATAAACACAGCCACAATGTACATATATGCTCTTTCTGTCCTGATAAAGGGGGCTGTTTGCCCTTGAAACGCGTCGACTAAACTGAAAATAAAGATCTACTTTTATTCACAACAACCGAGTCCTGACTTCTTCTGCAGCAGAGCCGTCCTCAAAAGGTCCACTCTTCAATTCATCCACTATTCTCCACATCCCAAAAAAAGTATCCCACGGCAACGGGCAAGGGCCTTGGCAGCAGACACCCCGTAAGCTGGACGGGCTTATACCAGCAAAAAGCGATTTACAGGGGTTGTGACTCATCACAACCTTAAATGGTAAGCACAATCAGTGTACTTTTATTCTAACCTGTTAAACGTCTCTACACGCGAGGCGCTGCCTCCTGTCTCTCTTTTCTTTTACCTATGTACAGTTGAATATTAAGGAATAATGCTCTTCAAATCCTCTTCAGCTCTTAAAATATGCTATTACTTTTTTAATATATGTTTCACTTCTTCGTATTCTATATCATATGTACCGATACAGTGCACAATATTTTCTTTAGTAGATTTTTTTTGAGATAGTAAAAGTTCTCTCCTTTCTGTAATTTTAGCTTTCCTATTCATTTATTTTTTCTTTACGTTTAATGGTCAAGTTAAAGTGTTGAATAACAATAAAAGTAAAGTTTTATGGGAGTGAACATGTCAAGATAAGGCAAACAGTAGTCTAATGACTAAATGTAAATAACAGTGTAGAGTGCCTTTACATGTGTTAGGGTCTTTTTTGGGCGAAGACAGAACCATCTCCCTTAGGAGAGTGAAAGTGAAAGTAACTTGGATATGATCCACTCCATATCACCAACGGCAAGTAATAACTATTCATATATTGATTTAACTTATTTATAGTCAGTGCGGGTTCAGGCTAATTTTATTCATTATTATGAAAAAGATCTGATTAAACAGTCTGAGACTACCACCAGGGTGACAACTGGAGGCACCCTCAAACTGTTGAATCAGTGCGTTTTCATAATAAGATTTCCCCTGGTGGTAGCCTAGACTGTTGAACCAGTGCTTTTTCATAATAAGATTTTCCCCTGGTGGTAGCCTCAACTGTTCAATTAATGCTTTTTCATATTAAGATTTTCTCCTGAGCCTTGAACTGTTCAATCAGGGCTTTTTCCTAAAGGAATGCTAATTTTAATACCTTCTGATATTAAAATTAGATTTCCTTCCAAAAAGAAAAGAACACTAAGCCTATCTGATGCCAGCAGAACTAAGATATGCTAATTACCATGCGTACTAGGTGCTCATCATAATCATAACAAGTATACACCAGAAAACCCATACATTTTTCCCAAAAACCAAGAGTAGTATTCTAGTCTTGCTCCCTTTCTCTCACATCACAAGAAATTTAGGTGCATTAAAATCCAAGTCTTTTGAGAAATTTGGGACAAATTCCAAATGGGTCGAATCAATTTGCTCATCTCTAGGCCCAGGCTCTGATGCAATAATAGGGTCTGAACAGGAGGAGATCCATTTAAAGCTGAGAGTGGAGTAGATCACTTGAGATATGATATTTCATTTGGACAAATATGTAATCTATGTTTGGTGGACTTATCCTACATAGCTGGGATGGGCTGCCTCAATTATTACCTCAGGATGTCCTAGTTATATGTTTGACACTACACACCTATGTAAAATTTCGAGGGTGGTAGATCAACCCTAATTTGATAAACTTTAGGTTACACCTTAGGTGCTAAGGTTAATTGATTTGGCTAGATTATATACCACAATAACTGGTGTCATAATATACTGTAATTCAAGCATCATCTGATCAACTGAATGTATATCTACTAATATAAAAAATTACACTGCTAATCATTTCCATGGATTGAAAAGTATAAGGCAGCTCATTTCTTATCTCGAAACTTTTATGAACTTTTAGGAATTGAAATGGAATCTAAAACTGAATGGGATCTAGCACTGCTCTTGGAAAAGCTTGTTCTTACTTTCAGACTTCTTTCTTTACTTCTCTACTGAATCCAGGAAGGTCATTGAAGGCAAAGGTTCTGAAGTCACAATACGTGCCATATCTTATTGGAGAAAAAGAGTGTTTGTAACTGCTTGGTCAAAGATTGACTAATCTATCTCCATACTCCCTAAAACAACTAAACTCCATATATGCTGCATGACAATGGAAAATATTGGCCATAGAAGCCTCTTTATTTAATAACTCTATATAATGCACTGGAAAACGCTGTATAAAATACTAACACATTTTATGGACATTTTTCCAAACATTGTATGAAAAAGATGAAGAAGGTCCTGCAAGAGCACTTTTTTAGTGGTACTGGGATGCCACAAGGTGAGAATAGATCTTGCAAGAGGTATTGCACTGTCATTTTATCTTTAGCACCTACTCCCATCGAAAAACATAGCAATCAATTAAAGAAGGGTTTGCACTCATCAAGTAGGTTACAATTAGAGATGAGCAAATTTCTCAAAAATTCGATTCGATCGGTTCGCAGAATTTTCTGAAAAGATTTGATTCGGTCTGAATTTATTAGTGGCAAATCGCTTTAAAAAACAGCTATTTCCTGGCTGCAGAGAGCCTGTATAGTGGTGTAGAACACTGTGCCTTACAGAAACACGTATAGGGAATCTGCTGTGGTAGTGAAACAATACTGTAAGTTAGTATGACATGTGGATGACATGGGGTCGCTCTTAGAATCACTGCACACTTCACTTATTTGGGCAGTTACGGTGCCAAAACGGACCAAATATGTATGAACTCAGCCTTATAGGTAGATGTTAGTGTCAAGAAGAAGCGCACTCATTTTACACAGTTGTCAACTGAATCCACATAGATGTCTACAGAACCTGTTATGAAATGTTTATACAAGTAGAGCCCCTTGACAGAGTGGCAAGGGTGTCAGCATTAAATTTGTGTTAACGTCACTGATTATTTTGACCATCCTCTGATCCGTCAGAACAATAACCCCCAAAAAACGGATTCTGTCTGTTGAGCATCCACCTTCTCTCTGTCAGCATTCTGTCAGTAATCCATCAGTATTGCTAAAACAAAAAAAACCAGGAGTGGATCCAAAACCGAGATGACACGTGAATAGAATATTTGCATGTCTTCTGTATTTTGTACCCACTTCTGCTTTTGGCTACCAAATCATTAGCAAATTCTGATGGGACCATACAGGCCTCACAGCTGCTACATAGACAGGATCCATTGGGCATCTTATTTTTCCTTCCTTCTGACAGACCAGAAGGAGGGTCAAATAAATGATGATGTCAACCAGGCCAAAAAGGCAAAATAATGGCCCAGTCATGAAGTGGGGAGGGTGGGAACAGCGTGATAAGTCCACAGAGTGGCCCAATTACATTGTGGTGAGGTGGCAGCAGCTTGAGGGGACCACAGAGTGGCCCAGTGACATAGTGGTGATGTGGTAGCAGCATTAGCCGACCACCAAGTTGTGATGTCGCAAAAGCATGAGTAGACCACAGAGTGGTTTAAAGACATAGTGTTGAGGTGGCAGCAGCATGAGGAAACCACAGAGTAGTGATGTGGCAGCAGCATGAGGAGAGCACAGAGTGGTGAGGTGGCAGTAGCACGAGGAGTCCACAGAGTGGTGTTCTGGCAGCAGCATGAGGAGACCACACAGTGGCTCAGAGACATAGTGTTGAGGTGGCAGCAGCATGAGGAGACCATAGAGTAGTGATGTGGCAGCAGCATGAGGAGACCACACAGTGGGTCAGAGACATAGTGTTGAGTTGGCAGCAGTATGGGGAGACCACAGAGTAGTGATGTGGCAGCAGCATAAGGAGACCACAGAGTGGTGAAGTGGCAGCAGCATGAGGAGACCACAGAGTTGCCCAGTGACATAGTGGTGATGTGGCAGCAGCATTAAGATACCACAGAGTGGTGATGTGGCAGCACCATGAGGAGACCACAGAGTTGCCCAGAGACATAGTGTTGAGGTCGCAATAGCATGAGGACACCACAAAGTGGTGAAGTGGCAGTAACATGAGGAGACCACAGAGTGGTAAAGTGGCGGCAGCATGAGGAGACCACACGGTGGCTCAGAGACATAGTGTTAAGGTGGCAGCAGCATAAGGAGACCACAGAGTAGTGATGTGGCAGCAGCACGAGGAGTCCACAGAGTGGTGTTCTGGCAGCAGCATGAGGAGACCACACAGTGGGTCAGAGACATAGTGTTGAGGTGTCAGCAGCATGAGGAGACCACAGAGTAGTGATGTGGCAGCAGCATGAGGAGACCACAGAGTGGTGAAGTGGCAGCAGCATGAGAAGACCACACAGTGGGTCAGAGACATAATGTTGAGGTGGCAGCAGTATGAGGAGACCACAGAGTGGCCCATTGACATAGTGGTGATATGGCAGCACCATGAGGAGACCACAGAGTGGGGATGTGGCAGCAGCATGAGGAGACCACAGAGTTGCCCAGAGACATGGTGTTAAGGTCGGAATAGCATGAGGACACCACAAAGTGGTGAAGTGGCAGTAGCATGAGGAGACCACAGAGTGGTGAACTGGCGGCAGCATGAGGAGACCACAAAGTGGCTCAGAGACATAGTGTTGAGGTGGCAGCAGCATGAGGAGACCACAGAGTAGTGATGTGGCAGCAGCATGAGGAGACCACAGAGTGGTGAAGTGGCAGCAGCATGAGGAGACCACGTAGTGGGTCAAAGACATAGTGTTGAGGTGTCAGCAGCATGAGGAGACCACAGAGTAGTGATGTGGCAGCAGCATGAGGAGACCACAGAGCGGTGAAGTGGCAGCAGCATGAGGAGACCACACAGTGGCTCAGAGACATAGTGTTGAGGTGGCAGCAGTATGAGGAGACCACAGAGTAGTGATGTGGCAGCAGCATGATGATACCACAGAGTGGTGCAGTCGCAGCAGCATGAGGAGACCACAGAGGGGCCCATTGACATAGTGGCAATATGGCAGCACCATGAGGAGACCACAGAGTGGGGATGTGGCAGCAGCATGAGGAGACCACAGAGTTGCCCAGAGACATAGTGTTAAGGTCGGAATAGCATGAGGACACCACAAAGTGGTGAAGTGGCAGTAGCATGAGGAGACCACAGAGTGGTGAAGTGGCGGCAGCATGAGGAGACCACAAAGTGGCTCAGAGACATAGTGTTGAGGTGGCAGCAGCATGAGAAGACCCCAGAGTAGTGATGTGGCAGCAGCATGAGGAGACCACAGAGTGGTGAAGTGGCAGCAGCATGAGAAGACCACACAGTGGGTCAGAGACATAATGTTGAGGTGGCAGCAGTATGAGGAGACCACAGAGTGGCCCATTGACATAGTGGTGATATGGCAGCACCATGAGGAGACCACAGAGTGGTGATGTGGCAGCAGCATGAGGAGACCACAGAGTTGCCCAGAGACATAGTGTTAAGGTCGGAATAGCATGAGGACACCACAAAGTGGTGAAGTGGCAGTAGCATGAGGAGACCACAGAGTGGTGAAGTGGCGGCAGCATGAGGAGACCACAAAGTGGCTCAGAGACATAGTGTTGAGGTGGCAGCAGCATGAGGAGACCACAGAGTAGTGATGTGGCAGCAGCATGAGGAGACCACAGAGTGGTGAAGTGGCAGCAGCATGAGGAGACCACATAGTGGGTCAAAGACATAGTGTTGAGGTGTCAGCAGCATGAGGAGACCACAGAGTAGTGATGTGGCAGCAGCATGAGCAGACCACAGAGTGGTGAAGTGGCAGAAGCATGAGAAGACCACACAGTGGCTCAGAGACATAGTGTTGAGGTGGCAGCAGTATGAGGAGACCACAGAGTAGTGATGTGGCAGCAGCATGATGATACCACAGAGTGGTGCAGTGGCAGCAGCATGAGGAGACCACAGAGGGGCCCATTGACATAGTGGTGATATGGCAGCACCATGAGGAGACCACAGAGTGGGGATGTGGCAGCAGCATGAGGAGACCACAGAGTTGCCCAGAGACATAGTGTTGAAGTCGGAATAGCATGAGGACACCACAAAGTGGTGAAGTGGCAGTAGCATGAGGAGACCACTGAGTGGTGAAGTGGCAGCAGCATGAGAAGACCACACAGTGGGTCAGAGACATAATGTTGAGGTGGCAGCAGTATGAGGAGACCACAGAGTGGCCCATTGACATAGTGGTGATATGGCAGCACCATGAGGAGACCACAGAGTGGTGATGTGGCAGCAGCATGAGGAGACCACAGAGTTGCCCAGAGACATAGTGTTAAGGTCGGAATAGCATGAGGACACCACAAAGTGGTGAAGTGGCAGTAGCATGAGGAGACCACAGAGTGGTGAAGTGGCGGCAGCATGAGGAGACCACAAAGTGGCTCAGAGACATAGTGTTGAGGTGGCAGCAGCATGAGGAGACCACAGAGTAGTGATGTGGCAGCAGCATGAGGAGACCACAGAGTGGTGAAGTGGCAGCAGCATGAGGAGACCACATAGTGGGTCAAAGACATAGTGTTGAGGTGTCAGCAGCATGAGGAGACCACAGAGTAGTGATGTGGCAGCAGCATGAGCAGACCACAGAGCGGTGAAGTGGCAGAAGCATGAGAAGACCACACAGTGGCTCAGAGACATAGTGTTGAGGTGGCAGCAGTATGAGGAGACCACAGAGTAGTGATGTGGCAGCAGCATGATGATACCACAGAGTGGTGCAGTGGCAGCAGCATGAGGAGACCACAGAGGGGCCCATTGACATAGTGGTGATATGGCAGCACCATGAGGAGACCACAGAGTGGGGATGTGGCAGCAGCATGAGGAGACCACAGAGTTGCCCAGAGACATAGTGTTGAAGTCGGAATAGCATGAGGACACCACAAAGTGGTGAAGTGGCAGTAGCATGAGGAGACCACTGAGTGGTGAAGTGGCGGCAGCATGAGGAGACCACAAAGTGGCCCAGAGACATAGTGTTGAGGTGGCAGCAGCATGAGGAGTCCACAGAGTGGTGAGGTGGCAGCAGCAGGAGGAGACCACAGAGTGGCCCAGTGACAGAGTGGGTAGATGGGGCGCAACACAACTACCAGCTGAAGATGGTCGCTGACAGTAGGAGCACCTGGCAACAGGTGTGGCATCAGTTGGGTGGCAGCATCAGAATAGTAGCTGAGGCAGTTAGCCAGAAGAAACAGGTCTCTTTTGTCAAAGTGTTGGTGTGTCACCATGGATGATCTAGTCTGATGCATTAGGCACTGGTGTTTGAAAATCCTGGCTGATCCATGTCTGATTCATTTTCACAAAGGTCAGTTTCTCTACATTTTGGATGGACAGGTGAGTTCTCCTTGGGGTAACTATGGCCCCCACCACACTAATTTTGTCTAAGGCAAACTCGGCCAGTTGAGGCCACAAATTGAATTTGGCTGCCCAGTAGTCCAGTGGATCTTCGATGTGTGGTGGCAGGGTGCACCCCAAGTATGCCACAACCTGCTGGTTCAGGTTCTGCTCTATGTCTACCTGCTTCTGCTCAGCGATTCTAGACTTAAGTTGCTGCTGATGGAGCTGGTACTGTTCCTCCCCTCCCACTCCCACCAACAGCAGCTATGGCAGCGGAACGTAAGCACAGAGGTGAGGACATAGTGGATGATGAGAAGGCAGAGGCAGACATTGTCGGCCAACGGCGACCAACGGCGACCAACAGCGTGAGAACACGGAGGCAGAAGCGGCGTACCCTGAAAGGTTATCAAAATTAGGGTTATTCACTTTTGAAAAAAGACGACTGAGGAGAGATCTAATAACTATGTATACATATATCAGGGGTCAGTACAGAGATCTGTCCCATCATCTATTTATTCCCAGGACTGTGACTGTGACAAGGGGACATCCTCTGCATCTGGAGGAAAGAAGGTTTGTACACAAACATAGAAAAGGATTCTTCACTGTAAGAGCAGTGAGACTATAGAACTCTCTGCCTGAGCAGGTGGTGATGGTGAGTACAATAAAGGAATTCAAGAGGGGACTGGATTTATTTCTGGAGTGTAATAATATTACAGGCTACAGCTACTAGAGAGGGGTCGTTGATCCAGAGAGTTATTCTGATTGCCTGATTGGAGTCGGGAAGGAATTTTTTTCCCCTTAAGTGGGGAAAATTGGCTTCTGCCTCACAGGGGTTTTTTGCCTTCCTCTGGATCAACTTGTAGGAAACAGGCCGAACTGGATGGACAAATGTCTTTTTTCGGTCTTATATACTATGTTACTATGTTTAACTGGCCAAGTTGCTGGTGTGGCTGGGCAGGAAGCACATTTACCCAGTCGGCCATAAAGGACATTTATTGTCCTTTACCGTAGTTACAGCTCCACACGCCGGCGCTGCTGTGCATTTTGGCAGACACCGACAGCCTCAAGGACTTGCCCACCTTCTGTTCTACATATGTGTGCAGGGCTGGTACTGCCTTTTTGGCAAAGAAATGACGGCTCTGCACAAACCATCAGTTCTCTAAAAGGTACAGAGTCCACCACTTGGAAAGGGAGGGACTGCAGCACCAGCAACTTGGCCAGGAGCACGTTCAGCTTTCGCGCCGTTGGATGACTGCACGCATACTGTTGTCTCTTGGCACTCGCTTTGGTGATCGGTTGCTGGCGGAATGACTGATGAGGTGTAGGAGGAGCAGGAGCATCAGGACCAGCAGATGATGGGAAAGACAGACAGCTTCCTTCGGCTGAGGTGGTGGACCCTTGACTGCATGAAATTGGGTGCGTGACACTGGGTGATGCAGCAGTTGCTGCGGCAGGCTGGACCACCACATCAGAGCCACGGTTCTCCCAGGCCACTTTATGGTGATGCTGTATGTGTTGACACAGGGCCATGGTGCCAACATTTGCACCCTGGCCACGCTTCACCTTCTGCCCACAAATCCGGCAAATGGCCATGTTCACCTTCTCTGGCGGCCTAAAAAAAAATTGCCACACCGCAGAGTATGGCATTTTCCCACCAACACTCCGCACTGACTGCATTCTACCGCTACCTCCGTGAACCCCAGCATCGCTACTTTCCCGGCAGGTAGGTTCCTGCGAAGCGGGTGGTCTACCCCGGGCACTTTTGGCTCCCGATATCCCACTGCTGCCACCCTGCTGACTCACAGCCACGCTGCCAGCCTGCTGGCTCAGCCGCTGCCTCACGTGCAAGCTCCCACCCTCTTCTCCTGATGATGAAGCCCCTTTTTCACCCGGCGCCCAAGTGCGATCGGCTAGATCATCATCATCCGCTACTGTCTGCAAGTCACTGATGTCCCCCTTAACGGACTCAGGGCCAGAAGCCTGACCTCTAGCAACACCTTCTCCCACGCGACTCTCCTCATCACTACTTGCCCACCTACCGGAGGAAGCGGCAGATGTCTCCTCCAGATCTTGGCTGGGCAGTAGCTGCTGACTGTCCTCTAGCAGCTCGTCCCCGCTGAAAAGCCGAGCCTACGGCATATAATACTTCTTGCGCTGAGGGAACTGAAAATAAGAGAGGAAGGTTCAGGACAGGTGGGGGCACAGGACCTACTCCCGGGCAATGCCAACTAAACGTTGTATCAGAGGAACCCACGACTCTTGTCTGGGGGTGTCTGATGTCACTTGCAACAAAGTCGAAGACTGAGTCAACCATTCAAGCACCTCTGGGTTGCTGGTCAAGACACGACCACTATATGACACCGGGAGCTCAGGCCTCTCACTGCGACTCCTGCTGCCAACCCCCCTTCTTTTGCTGCCTGCGACAGAAACATTTTGGCCACTACTCATTCCCTTTGAAGGGCCTGTCAGCTGTCTGTCTGACATACTGTATGATTAAAAGAATTAAATTAAAATTAAAATAATACCCCCAAAAAATGCTATAGTACAATGTTACTTTACTACTAAACGGCAATTAAGATATATATATTTTTCTGATTAATAAACCCCTCCACCAAAAAAAACACACTATTTCTACATCCCCAAAAAAGAATTATAACAAAAACAATTCACTGCAGAACAGCTAATGGGACGAAAGTATATTTCCTATTAATACACCCAGTAAATGGCTGTAGAACAATTTAACTTCACTGCTGAATGCCAATTATGACATATATTTTCTCCTTTTTTTACCTATTTCTACACCCCAAAAAAGGAAATATGACAATCACAATTCACTGCAGAACGGGTGATGGGATGTACGTATATTTTCCTTTTCTACACCACGTAAATGGCTGTAGTACAATGTAACTTCACAGCCGAACGACACTTATGACATATACAGTATATATGTATAGATTTTTTCCTATTAATACAACTCCCCCAAAAAAGTTAGTAGGCTAATAGGACGTACGTATCTATCCTATTAATACACCCTGTAAATGGCTGTAGTACAATGTAACTTCACCGCTGAACAGCAATTATGACATATATTTTTCCCTTTTTTTTCCTAATAATAACCCCGCCCCCCCCCCCCCCCAAAAAAAGGAAAAAAATTTAAAATCAAAGCAGAAAGGCTAATAGGACGTAAGTATCTTTCCTATTAATACACACCGTAAATGGCTGTATCACACAGAACTTGCACCCCAATCACAAGCAAGGTTTGCTGGAATTAGTGATGTATCATATAGTGCAAACAAACAATCTAAAAGCAATTTGGATCCCCAATAAGTGCAGCAAAGTGTAAAAGATGATGCCTCCCGATACTTTCCCTACACCTTGATTAATTTTTCCCTGAACTTGTAAATAGTTTTTTTAGCACAATGAAGTCTTTCCTAGCTCTGTCCCTAGCACCTGCTGACTTCTCTCCTTGCACTAAGTACACTGGAAAATGGCAGAATCCAAGATGACTGAGGCTATTTATAAGGCTGTGACATTACAGGCGCTGGCTGGCTGCTGATTGGCTGCATACATGGCATTGTGGGTGACCCCTCGTTCCCAGAGTTCTTTGCCCCATGTCCTAACACCTGAGGAAACTCGGATTCGGTGCGAATTGAATTTTTCCGGAAATTTGGATCGAATTCCACTTTGTCAACTTCGATTCGCACATCTCTAGTCACAATACCTTCAATGGAACCCCAAATTTACATTGCAGTAGGGTACTGCAAAGGGTTAACTATTGCTACAGCACTTAACCTACTGCTATTTAGTGCAATGTTGTGCTTTATGGTTAAATATTTGTTTCTCCTACGTAATGTAAGTCCAATGGCAAGTGTACAGGCAACTATTGGGTTAACTTTTGTTAATCATTCAGGTTGTCAGGATGATGGACCCAGCTGGGTCTGCCCTGTGTTTAGTTAGTTAGAGGAGTCTAGCCTGAGGACAGACAGATGTGTGCGACAGATAAGGCCTTAGGTTTCAGAGAACTGCAGTCTCTGAGACTTCAGTTTACCAAAGAACAGCTCTAACACTTTTGAAAGAAGAAGAGCACACATCTTGAGAAGGCCTAGAACCTACAAGGCCATGCAAGATAATGCCAGTAAGGTACATACTGTTTACAGCAAGGAACCTTACTGCTGTGGGAGGCATATAATGCGCCTGACACACTTTGATATGGACTGGCCATTAGTGTCTCAATTTGCACCCCTCAGTTTGGAAATTGGAGTTGGAGTTAAGATGGAGTTCCAGTGTAGCTAGAGAGGGGAGAGGAAGCACATGTGAGAACTATATATTATTTTTCTCCAGAGAGATCAGCAAAGTCAAGAATACTGCTTCCAGAAAGCATCAGTGCGAAAAGAGAGCAGAGTGATCAGCAAAGTACAGCTTTACAGACACGTTAAGGCATTATGGCTCATAGACTCATCACCTATATCACCACTAGGCCAGACAAAGCGGAAGTCTAAATCTTACAGTCGACACCTATACTCAGAAGAGCCTGCTACTGCCAATAAATTACCATCCAACCAGTCACCATACCTCATCATCCGGTGTCAGAAACTGCACTTTGTATTTACTACTGCTGGATACCATTATCCAGCCAGCTTGAGACAGAGCCACAAACCAAACCTCTGAGGAAGTAAATGAGAGTTCAGAGTGTTTCAGCCTTTAAGAGAAGAGGTCTATAGAGATAACCTGCACAAAGCTTTTTGCCTCTATAGTATAATTGGGTAGAAAAATTGAGAGCTCAGGCATCCAGGCATACTTTGAGAGGAAGATTGGCCATCTGCTAAAGGACTGTGCTGGGCATTGTAGTGCTGCATTTTGATGAGAAAGATAGAAAGAGAAAATAAATATTTCTGCTCTCTGGCTGAACCAGAGAGAAAGTACAGATATCAGACGACTGACTCAGTGAGGGAAACATCTAGGCCTGTCTACCAGTTTTGCAGCTTGTAGAACTGTGAAAATTGCAACCTGTGTAACATCTGCCAGTACTACACGTGAACTGTGACAACTACTGTGAGTACGTGTATTTGCATCTCGCTGCCACCTTTAGTAAAGAACTGTTGTTTATTGCAAATCCGGCCTCATTATTGCATGCATGCATTGCTATAGTACCATACTGCCTCTCACTGTCAGTCCTGTCTACCTGCCCTGCACCCCACTACTCACCAAAACCTAGGGCACCACAAACTACCACCAGGCAAGAAATCATCAACAGGGTGTGCCTTGAGGGTAAGAAAGGTAAAAGGTTGCACCCCTCCATTCACTGTACAGCAGCCCCAGGGAGCACTGGAGAGGACCATAGCCACTGTGAGGACTACGACCACTATTGCACATCTACTACCACTTTCGTCTTTGTATCTATATTTGTTTAATTATGGGTAATCTAATTTCCTCTGATAGTTCCAAAACATATTTTAGGTCCATATATATTTGGACAGAGACAACAGTTTTCTAATTTTTATTTGGTACACTACCACAATGGATTTTGAACAAAACAATTCAGATGCAGTTGAAGTTGAGACTTTCAGCTTTTATTCAGTGGGTTGAACAAAATGATTGCATAAAAATGTGAGGAACTAAAGCATTTTTTAAACTCAATCCCTTCATTTCAGGGGCTCAGAAGTAATTGGACAAATTAAATGGTTGTAAATAAAATGTTAATTTCTAATACTTGGTTGAAAACGCTTTGATGGCAATAACTGCCTGAAGTCTTGAACTCATGGACATCACCAGGTGCTGTGTTTTCTCCTTTTTAATGCTCTGCCAGGCCTTTACTGCAGCGGCTTTCAGTTGCTGTTTGTGGGCCTTTCTGTCTGAAATTTAGCCTTTAACCCCTTAAGGACCGGGGGTTTTGGGATTTTTGCGTTTTTGTTTTGCGCTCCCTGTCTTCCAAAAGCCATAACATTTTTATATTTCCGCTCACATAGCCATATGACGGCTTATTTTTTGCGGGACAAGTTGTACTTTTTAACGCTACCATTTATTTTTGCATGTGATGTAGTGGGAAACGGGAAAAAAATTCCAAATGGGGTGAAATTGCAAAAAAAAAGCAATTTCACCACAGTTTTACGGGTTTTTAAATTACAACGTTCGATTTGCGATAAAACTGACTGGTTAATTTTATTCTTCAGGTCAGTACGAATCCGGCAATACCTAATATGTATAGTTTTTCTTGCGTTTTGATAGTGAAAAAAATTAAAAGTGGGAATTTTTTTATTTTATTTTTTTGTCGCCATGTTTTGACCCCTATAACTTTTTTGTAATTATGCGTATGGAGCAGTGTAGGGGCTCATTTTTTGTGGGCAATCTGAACTTTTAATTGATACCATTATGGGGTGCGTATGATGTTTTGATCACTTTTTATTCATTTTTTTAGGAAATGAAGAGTCCAAAAATGGCGAATTAGCCATTTGACGCTTTCTTTCCGTTTTTATGTTTACCGTATGGTGAATATTTTTTAATATTATTATAGTATGGGCGTTTCGCACATTACGACACCCATTATGTGTAATTTTTTATTTTTTTATTTATTTTATTTTCATTTTGGGGAAAGGGGGTGATTTGAATTTTTATATTTTTTTATTTAATTTTTATTTTTAAACTTTTTTTTTTTTTACCACTTTCTTATAGTTCCCATAGGGAACTATAAGATGCAATCATCAGATTGCTATTCTCATATATTCCAATGCAATAGCATTGGAATATATGAGAAATACGCATATTTCCTATGGAGCCTATTACAGTCATAGGCTCCATAGGAATACTGTGTAGTACCCTCGGTTTCATTCACAGAAACCTAGGGTACTACATGCATGCTCCGGCTCCCCTTGTGGCCATCAGGGAGCCGGAGCAAAACCGAAAGTGAAACTTTCGGTTTTTGCGCGATCAGATGCCGTGGTCAGGATTGACCACGGCATCTGAGGGGTTAAATGTCCGCGATCGGCATCGCTGCCGGTCGCGGACATGAGCTGCGGGTGTCAACTTGATGAATCAAGCTTTTACCCGCAGCTCGGGCGCCCGCTCCGTGCGGGAGCGGGCGCCATCTTTAAAGTGCGGACGAAGGGCGTACATGTACGCCCTTCGTCCTTAAGAGGTTAACAAGTGAAATGGTCTATTGGGTTCAGATCACGTGACTGACTTAGCCATCCTAGAATATTCAACTTATTTGTTTTATTAAACTTCTGGGTTGCTTTGGCTTTATGTTTTGGGTCATTCTCTATCTGTATTCTGAAACGCCGACCAATCAGCTTGGCTGCATTTGGCTGGATTTGAGCACACAGTATGTCTCTGAAAACCCCAGAATTCATCCGGCTGCTTCTGTCCTGTGTCACATCATCAATAAACACTAGGGACCCAGTGCCACTGGCAGCCATGCATGCCCAAGCCATCACACTGCCTCCTCCGTGTTTTACAGATGATGTGGTATGCTTTGGATCATGAGCTGTACCATGCCTTCGCCATACTTTTTTCTTTCCATCATTCTGGTAGAGGTTGATCTTGGTTTCATCTGTCCAAAGAAAGTTCTCCAGAAGTGTGCTGGTTTTTTAAGATGTGTTTTAGCAAAGTCCAATCCAGCCTTCTTACTCTTGAGGCTTATGAGTGGCCTACACCGTGCAGTGAACCCTCTGTATTTACTTTCATGCAGGTTTCTCTTTATGGTAGATTTGGATATTAATATGCCTATATCCTGGAGAGTGTTGTTTACTTGGTTGGCTGTTGTGAAGGAGGGATTTCTCTTCCTTGTGGTAGTTATTATGCGATCATCCCCCACTGTTGTCTTCCGTAGGTGTCCAGGTCTTTTTGCATTGTTGAGGTCCCCCCAGTGCTTTCATTCTTTCTCAGGATGTACCAAACTGTAGATTTTGCCACTCCTAATAGTGTAGCAATTTCTCAGATGGGTTTTCTCTGTTTTTGCAGATGAAGGATAGCTTGTTTCACCTGCATGGAGAGCTACTTTGACCACATGTTGACTTCTCAGCAAAATCTTCAAAATGCAAGCACCACACCTCAAATCAACTCCAGGCCTTTTATATGCTTAATTGAGAATAAAATAATGAAGGAATTGCCCACACATGCCCATGAAACAGTCTTTGAGTCAATCGCCCAATTACTTTTGGTCCCTTTTAAAAACAGGGTGCCACATGTAAAGGAGTTGAAACAACTAAACACTTCATCCAATTTTAATGTGGATACCCTCAAATGAAAGCTAAAAGACTGGACTTTATATAACTATAACTTTAATAGGTTTTAGTAAACAGGTAAAAAAAACTACATTTATGTCAGTGTCCAAATATATATGGACCTAACTGTATGTCTGAGACTGGGAAATTAGATTGTAGGCCTCACTGGTGACAATCTTTGAACATGTTGCGTTATATAAGCCATGGGGAATAATGCATTTGGTAGGAGGTATTTCGGCAAAAATCCTTCACATTATTCCATCAAGAAGCCATTAATGGGGATGTCTCAGCAAGACAGACCCTTTGTAAAATATTTTTTATTAATATATTGGACGCCAGGTTAGCAGGCCATTTAAATAAATAGGACTTTACTTGACTACAGGAGCAGACAGTGACTCTAGCTGTCTCAACAAGAGAACCTCTGTCTAACTTCAAGTCTTTGTTGTACCTAACCGATGTTGGCTGTGAGGCAAAACCTCTGCCAGGCTATCATTTTCATGGCTGTGTTTTTCAGTTATGACTGAACGGTGGTTCAGATAACAGTATCCATAGCTCTACAAGGTGCAGGTGCTTACTTCTCAAAGTCTCCCTAATTCCTGGTTTCCTTTCAGCACACGTCTGTCTCACACATTGCCACGTTGTTTTCATTTAGCCGGAAACGGCCTCTCTTCAGGTCCAGACCTCTTACTTCTGTATGGAGGGGCATATGTTTTTTTACAAGCTCAAGCAGCTGGTGTGTCTAGAAGAACCTCATGGGAAAGGATTGTAAAAGAGATAATGGTGGTTGAGTTATTGGGAGGAGAGCTGACATTGTATCATGCTGAGTTGAACTGAGGTCTATGACTCACTTCTTAACCATCTCATTGCTAAAGGAAACTTATGAACATATATTTTACTGTATTTTAACTAGATGTATTCTATCACCATGAATTTTTTTATATGCGAGCAGTCAAATTTTTAATCATTTGGTTGGAGATGTTTAATAACCCATTAAAGGAGAATTCCCATCTCAGACATTGATGGCATATCACTAGGATATGTCATCAATGTCAGATAGATGTGGGTCACACCTCTGGGAACTGCTCTGGTCTCCAGAACGGGCCCTCTGAAGTGAAGGAGAGTGACCACCCAAGCGCGACCGCCCTCCATTCACCGCTATGTGAGTAATGAAAATATCCAAATCCAATAGCTGTGAAGGGAGAAGTGGCTGTGCATGTGCAGTACACTCCATTTACCACTATGTATAACCCAATCCCGGCATGCGCTGAGTGTTTCCAATTCTTATGCTCTTTCATTTCATCAATTGATGAAGGTTGGACGGGCCGAAACACATCCTACTACTATAAACTTTTTGAAGAAATAAATAAGCATAAGAATTGGAAACATTCAGCACGTGCCAGGATTTTGTTATGCTGTGTTACTGGAGATTTCTCCTTCTCGCTGCGGCGCGCATGAGGATTGTGTGCTGACCAGATTTATCTACACTCCATTCACCACTAAGGGACTTCTGAAAATAGCCAAGCTCACTCACTCTGCTATGTTCGGAACTCCTATAGCAGTGAATGGAGAGCACGCTGTTCATATGCAGCATCCTTCTTTCACTTTGGGGCCCTGTTCTGGAAATAGGAGCAGGTCCTATTTGACATTAATGGCATATCTTAATGATATGCCATTAACATCTGAATTGGGCCAAACCCTTTGGTATTATTAAAGTTCCCTCACTGTATATTAAAACTTTCTTAGCAGTGTCAGAACCACCAGAGGAAATGATGCTGAGGTTTCAGTGCATACACATGACATATCATTACTAGGGTCCAATACAGGGATGCACAACCATTTTCAAAGCTACAAAGTTATAATGTTCTAATTCAAGAGGCCACACTAAAAGCCTTAATAGTGATTTAAAAAAAAACAATTATGATGTTTTTTGCATGTTTTTTCACCATCTAAAGACCTGGGTCAGTTGTTGTTGAATCCTTTCGACCATCTAGATGACATCATCACTATCAACAGTGGCATCTAAGCAGTTAAATGGTCAAGTTCTCTTGCCCATTGATTAAGGAAGCCAGCTATCAATCAAAGCTTTTGTATCAGAGTAATCAGTAGGCGGTACATTTTCAACAGCAATCCTTTATAGTGCCATAAAGGTACAGTGTGAAGCCAAGAGGTTAATGAGGCAATAATAATAGGCCCAGACTGCTGGCACTATTAAAGGGGTTGGACCATTTCACACATTGGTGGCATATCACTAGGATATGCCACCAATGTCAGATAGGTGCAAGGTCCCACCTGTCTCTTGAATGGGGCCCCCAAGATGAATGAGGGTGCACACAGCGCAAGCGTGGCCACCGTCCATTCACTTTTATGGGAGTGCCGAAAACAGCCGATTGCCAGCTCAGCTACTTCCAGAACTCCTATAGAGGTGAAGTGAGAGGTTGCAGCACTTGCACAGTGCACTCCCTATTTACTTTTATTTGAGTTTCATTCCTCGCTCAGCTATTTTTGGAACTCCTATAGAAGTTAAGGAAGAGCATGCCCCATTCTAGAGATAGGTGTGGGTCCTAGAGGCAGGACCTGCACCATCTGACATTGGTGACGTATCTTAGTGATATGCCACTAATGTGTAAGATGGACCAACCCTTTTAATTATAAGGGGTGCTCTGCAATCACTTTTTATAACTCCATTTTATTTCTCTTCAATGGGAAGGCTCCTTCCTATTCACTTGAAGCTATAGAAGTAGATAGTTGTAATCATACATGCTCACCACTGCAGTTGCGACAGCGAGCAGGTAAACAGTGAAAAGAAGACAGCGCTGCTTTCTCTTCAAATAGCTGATCAGCGGGGTGGTGGGAGTTGGCCCCCTGCTGATCTAATTGATTACCTATCCTGTGGATAGATCATAAATACAAAAAAAAGTTCAGCATGTCCACAAAAAAACTGATTGCATTCCGTTTTTTTGCTGATCCATAGACTACAATAGGGTCATGTCCTGATTTTCACTGACAAGTATAGGACGTTTCATTTTTTTGCTGAGCTGTGCAAAGAAGAAAAGGGCCCCATAGAAGTGAATGGGACAGCATCTAATCCGCAAAAAAACTGATCCGTTTTTTTGCGGACAACATACGGTCGTGTGAATGGAGCCTTAATCACGTGTGTATAACCCCTTTAGTTTTGTCATATGTTTATATCTGAAATCCTATTACATTAGGCTTCTAAGAGCTATAGTACATATAGAAATGACTGCAAATGGTTAACATGTAGACCCTGTGCCACAGTTCTAGTTTTCAGCCCCTACTTCTAAAAGTTTGAGATTTGTCAGGTTTCATTAATCATGGACTCTGCTGGACGTTTTCTTTCAGACTTCCTTCCACATGCGTTTTCTATTTTAATGTCACAGAATCCTCTAGAAAAGTATTCATATTGACAGTGTTAGATGACCCTAGACAGCATTTAGCACATTTACACCAGGAAGCACTACCACCTGTCATTCCTACATACAAACTGAACGAATGAGTAATCTCAGCGATATTCCCAGTGGATAAGACCTGTCCTTTGTGTCTATTGTACTGCCAGCACTGCCCTTAATGTGGAGGAAAAGCATGTGCGTATCTATACAATGGTGTATGTAAAGAAGAACCCTAACAAAATTAAGAATGGGGCACCACTGGTCCAGATTTATGTAGATATATAGTAATCTGATGGCCTTTAGTACTAATTTTAATGGGTTTAAGGGGGGGGGGATGTATTTAGAAATACATGTAGAGTGGTACGGTTCAGATAAAAGCATGGATGCTCTGCCTCACCGATTCCCAGCCGCTCCAGTTTCAATGTACAACAGGTCTCTGGAGATACCTGCTCAGTCAATCACTGACTGAAGCGGGTCATCACTGTGGCCAGTGATTGGCTCAGAAGGCATCCTTTGTGCTTCAAGGGGAAGTCAGGAAGCGGAGGGCAGCAGGGACCTGGTAAGCCTGGGAAAGGGAACGGCTGAATATTGAAGAGTGCGGGTATTATTTCTATTTTATTTATTTTTTTACACTCTGAGCCGACTGGACAATCCCTTTAAGCTTTAGATAACAACCAAACAGATTAACCCATTAAAATTCATCTAGTTTATTTTACATTGAGTAAGCCCGATACAATAAAAGAAGGTCAAAGGAGTCTGGCTAACTAGAAGCTCTCAGGACCCCTACATTCAACAAAGGAACACCTTCAAGGATGATTTCCAACCAAAATAAAAAATGTATGATATACTAGTAGATTGGAAGTTAGACCAGTAGTCAAGGACAGCATTGGAATACAACTTGACTGGGGAAGGAGCAGAGACTGATCAGTAGTGAGTTTGGGAAGTTTATTACAGATTGGGAGCTAGAAAGGGTTAGGTGGACTTTAATGGGGTTTTTCGCTAGCTAAATGAAAAGTCATGTTTTGGGTTGATTTTTAATTTTGGTGATATTGCCTTGGTTATAGTTGTAGAATATACTCTGCCGCTCTGCAAGGTCATATGAGAGAGTGTTATATGTACTGTACAAGTTCTGAGGCCCCTACTATATTTCAAAAATTATGCAGTCACCACAGTTCTTTATCCTTAAGCCAACTCCTCATGTGGAAATGTTTTGTGAAGTTGCATGTAAACGACTTGTTTTAACCTTCCCAAGATATTAGATGTAAGGTCCCAGAAATACAGATATTTTTTTCATTAGTCTTATATCTGGTATCCTCATCACGGGATATAATGACATTGTAAAGAGAAGAAAACAAGGATTATCTGGAGAGATAAGATGGTGCTAACACCCTCATGACAACATCCAACACACGTCTCATGTCTTCTCCTGGATACCTGGATTTGGGGGATTTTGTTCCATTGATGAATTATGTTTGCAATAATAGTAAATCTTCATTCTTGACATATTATGTATGGTGATTCCCTCATCTGGAGTCTGGAATTGTTAGGGTTAGATGTGAATAAATCTCTCAGTTTTTGTTGTGATTTATTTGCATGTGTAAAGAGGATGTTGTGCGTCAACATATCTATCTATCTATCTATCTGGCGGTGACCGGAATCATTTATGATCGGAGATATGTGTCACCCAGAATGCTGCAGGAAGCATTCTAAAAGCAGCTTTGATTACACCAGGAAAGTGTCACCAAGGTGCCCGGCCTTGGTAGAGTAAAATCCCTAGTTTAGGTGTCCACTAAAGTAGTTGGTTGACACCATTATAGATAGTATAGCTGGTTTCAGCTAGTCCAGCGTGGGCTTTTACTGGGAACACGCAATGTTTTGGAGGGGTGCCTGTTCCCCAGGTTCCAATCCGGGACTTGGGGCATGCTCATGTCCAGGGATCCTATTTAATCCTGCTGCTGGAACTTGGGTGTGTCTCAGTCTGGAGGAAAAGGCAGACAGTGTGAGGTAACACTGTCAGGGTGTTGTGACTGCTTGACCCTGCTGTGATCCGGATTTACTGGCTGTACGTGTTTTGCAAAAGCCACCAAAATAAGTATTGAGTCAGCAAGATTGACATGCATAACATGGAAAGGTCCAAAGGACACAGGATTTGTATAACTACTTCACAAAGAACAAAAACCTTAGCAATAAAAAAATTTAAATTACTTTATTAAATGTATCAACATTCACATACATGTATAAGAGAAACATCACAAGCAAGTAGAGTTGAGCGAACTTCTATTTTTAGTTCGGCGTCCAAAGTTTGGGTTCGGGTTATCATAGCATCCCGTTATGGATTCCGCTACCGCGGACCATAACGGCATTTGGAATCCATAAGGGGCTGCTTCGATGAACCCGATTCAA
>JAKVIS010001713.1:0-29853 GCA_033119425.1 Bufotes viridis
ATTTTTAACTACAAATGCTGTTAAGGCATTGTTGGTCGAACGTTTTAATAGAACGCTGAAAACTAAAATGTGGCGTTATCTTAGAGAACAAACCACGTACAGGTACATCGATAAGTTACAAGACCTGGTGTATAGTTATAACCACACATACCACAGAACTATAAGGCGTCGCCCCGTCGATGTGACAAAAGAGAACTCTTTAGCCGTTTGGAAAAATATCTACGGTTATTACGTTACTATTAAAAAAGTTAAACCAATATTAAATATAGGTGATCACGTCAGAATTGTGCGCTATAAGGGGACTTTCACAAAGGGATATGAACAAACCTATACGAACGAGATATTTAAAATTTACGCTGTAAACACTAGGGGCCTCAGACCCCTTTATAAGTTGAAAGACCTGACCGATGAGTTCATTGAAGGCTCGTTCTACCCGGAGGAAGTCCAAAAAGTACCCCTCGACAAGCTGCGGGTTTACAGGGTAGAAAAAATACTAAAAAGAAGAAAGTTCGGGGAAAAACGTTGTGTTTTGTAAAGTGGACAGGATACCCCGATAAGTTTAACTCTTGGTTGCCTGAAAAACAGTTGTTGAGTCTGTAAACTATGGAGGATGGATCGTTTTTTATCACGCTACCCTGCAACGCATCCGCCAAACTTTACCCCGAAAACAGCATCGCCGATTACACCACTAAGTTAGCAAAAGCGGTCCATCTTCGCGGTCCTTACGAAGTGGCTTTAGTGGAGATTCAGTATCCACATACGTGGGAAACCTTTGGCCCCGGAGATGGCGTATTCTACATAGCTCACCGCGACGAGCCGATCCGGGAGCTTTTTGTTAAATCGGGTTATTACTCCAATATGCATGAGCTCATCAAAGCCATTAATAGCAAACTTGAATCTATAAAAATAGATCTATAAAGATACGACGATATTGACAGAACCGTTTATGTAATGAATTCATCATTATACAAGTTCATGCCTTGTGTGAAATTGGGGAATATTTTGGGGCTATCGGGTTATTCGCAAGCTCCGGCGCTCAAGAATGTAGACGTCTAGCACATCGTTCTCCGCTACAAAGGACCCGGCTTACCTGTTTTAGAACATCATGCTGGTGGTGTAAAGGGGATTGCTCTAGTTTCATCAAAAGAGCAAAAAATGTATCCCGATATTAAAGCCAGTTTTTATACAATGTTTGTTTGCACAGATATTGTCCAACATCAACTTGTTGGCGATAGTTACGTACAACTTTTAAGAACTGTCGAGTTAGGCGGTAAAAATGGGGATATATTCACGCAAAAGTATCACCGGCCGGACTATATACCTGTTTGTAAACATCATTTTGACACGGTTACAATATCGATACTCACTGATCAGGCTAAACCTGTTAAATTCAAATACGGCAAGACTATTGTGCGATTACACTTTAGACCGCACGCTGTGACGACGCACTAAAATGTTGTCCCACAGAGTGTACGGTGACCTGGACGCGTATACGCATTATTACATAACGCAAGCCGGTCATGGTTTGGATGGATTTCACGTAACAGAATTTATGCATGGTTCTGGCCTCGCCAGGTTATTTCGGGGTCTGTTCCGGCGTGTCGTACCCCTATTTAAGAAAGGTGTGGCGCTTGTAAAACCGCACGTGAAAACAGCCGCCAGTAACATCGCTAAAGACGTTGTCACAACGGCGTCGACAGCCGTTATGGATCGTATAAATAGGTCGACGCAAGGCCAGGCGGGCTCTGGTGTCGTACAAATACGTAAGAAAACGTGTAAAAGAAAACGTGAACGCGCTGCCATTGTCTTACCAACTTTTATGAATAAAGTATCACAACCTAAGAGACGTCGCTGCCAGAAAACAAGAAGTCCATTCACCGAGCGACATCTTCTAGTCAGACGCTATGGCTTTCGTGCATGACGCATCCGCCGAGTACGCCAAATCAGAGTTAGATATCTTTCAAATACCGCCTACACAGACAAGCATTGAAAAATCGCTTTATGTAGAGGTGCAACCAATCGCCGCTATCACTGACAATGCACCTTTGGAATTCTACATCTCGGGCAGCGGTGAATATTATTACGACCTTAATAACACATTGTTACACGTCGTTTGCAGAATCGTTAGTCCGGATAACACAACCATACCAGAAGGATCCCGCGTGGCACTTATTAACTATCCTATAGCGAGTCTTTTTAATCAACTGGATATAACACTCGGTGACACGTTGATTTCAAGAAGCGACAACCTTTATACGTATAGAGCGTATATAGAGGCCCTAATAAATTATAATTCACAAACTTTAGCATCACAATTTACCACCGGTTTATTCTATAAAGACACAGCGGGACATCATGATGACAGGGCTCTCGACGGACGTAATGTCGGTTTCAGCAAGAGAGCACAATATTCAGCACGCTCTAGAAGTGTGGAATTAATGGGGCCCGTTTACGCAGATATATTTAATCAACCGAAGTTAATACTGAATAGTGATGAGCGGCAGGTGCCATATTCGATTTCGACGAAATTCGCGAATATTCGAATGAATATTCGTTTCATATTCGTCGAAATCGAATATTCATCATTTTTTCTAGTTATCGCGATTAACATGCGATTTAAATAATCGCATATTGCGATTTGTACTTAAGGCTACTTTCCTATTGGTTTCATATCTAGAATTAGCGAGGATGACGAATATGACGAATGTATTCGTCTATTCCTCAAAACGAAGATAACGAAGTATAGCTACCTATTCGTCAACTTCGCTAATTCTAGCAATCAAATAGGAAGGTTGACTATAGAGACAGCTGTGTTAAATTCGCTATGCGATTTTTTTTTTTAATAAATAGAATACTTATAATAATTTTATCAAGTAATATAATTATTGTATTAAAAATAAATAAATCGCATAGCGTAATTTAACACAGCTGTCTGGTAAGTCAACCTTCCTATTTGATTGCTAGAATTAGCGAATAGCGAAGTTGACGATGACGAGACGAATAGGTAGTTAAAGCGAAGATGTAGAATACTTCGTTATCTTCGTTTTGAGGAATATGACGAATACATTCGTCATATTCGCTATTCGCTAATTCTACCAAGCCAACCATAACTTCTGTGCTCATGGAGCGTCCCCATCACCATGGGAACGTCTCCATATACTAAAATGTACTGTCGGATTTGAGGAATTACGTTGAAATCGCAATGCGATTAATTCAAGTTATATTAATCGCATTGCGATTTCAACTTAGAGCTGGGTTTATAATGGGTCAGCTTGCTAGAATTAACGAAGTTAACGTATATGGAATATAGCAGCAGTGCTAAGTTGAAATCGCAATGCGATTAATTTAACTTAAAGTATTCGCATTGCGATTTCAACTTAGCACTGCTAGTGCATAGCTATACTCCATATTCGTTAATTCTAGCCTATGTAAGATAGCAGTGCTAAGTTGTAATCGCAATGCGATTAATTTAACTTAAAGTATTCGCATTGCGATTTCAACTTAGCACTGCTAGTGCATAGCTATACTCCATATTCGTTAATTCTAGCCTATGTAAGATAGCAGTGCTAAGTTGTAATCACAATGCGATTAATATAACTTGAATTAATCGCATTGCGATTTCAACGTAATTCCTCAAATCCGACAGTACATTTTAGTATATGGAGATTCTCCCATGGATGGGGACGCTCCACATGAGCACGGAAGTCGGCAGAAGCGGCAACGGGCACTGACTAGAGCAGCCAGGAAGCCAGGAATCCTCAGGACAGGTAAGAACTACTTTTGGGAAGTAGGAAAGAAAAAAATATAACTAAAAAAAAACAAAAAAAGAAAAAAAAACGAATATTCGAAATAGCGAATTTATAGCGCTCAACACTAATACTGAATGGTTTAGATCTAAAGATAAAATTGACCAGAAACAAAGACACTTTCTGCCATATGTCAGCCGAGGCGCCCCATTTTAAAGTCCAAATACAACACGCTTCCCTGTTTTTAAAAGAGTACAAGTACAGTATCACCATCTGTAAGAATCGGTCACAGTCGCGCTCTGTTAACAGCTAACGCAAAGTACTCTGTCGATCGAGCGTCGCTTAAAGTGTATATCGTACCCGCCGGTACTCGCATATCTAACCACGAGAATCTTTTTCTCGGTAACCTACCAAAAACAGCAATACTTGCATTTGTGGATAACGAATCATTTTCCGGGAGTTACCAAAGAAATCCTTTGTGCTTCAACTACTATAATGTGAATTATGCCGCCTTATATTTGGACGGTCAACAGATACCGGCAAAACCTTTTCAACCTAACTTCCAAGACGAATCAGCTGTTCGTGAATATATGTCCCTAGTACATATTTCGGGGAAAAACACAAGGCCGACAATGCTTTATCCGTGGATCGTCACGAGTTTTTGTACGGTTACACTTTGTTCGCTTTTGATTTAACGCCGGATCAAGAACCCGGCGGTCATTTCTCTCTAGTAAAAACTTGAAATCTGAGAGCTGAAATTAGATTTGCCGAACCGATTGCGAACACAATTAACATGATTGTATATTCAGTTCATGAAAATATTATTGAAATAAATAATCGGCGGGAGGCATTATATGATTTTCAATAAACATGAATAATTATGAAATTGCCTGTGTTATTAAAGCAGATATTAACGCCCGGCGCATGTTTAAAGGGGTATTTCCGTGTGATTTATTACCGGGGGATAAAATCATCGATAGGCACGCGGCATACATTGTAAATACGGATAATTTGTCTCAGCGGGGGAAGCATTGGATTTTGATTATATTATACCCGACTGATGTATCTATATTTTTTGATAGTTATGGTTTATCACCCGCAAATGAAATATTTCCTGGCAAGTTTATGAAGTTTTTATATAAAAATTCTAAGACTATAAAGTATCAAAACAGACAGATACAAGACGCCATTAGCACGGTCTGCGGCCATTACTGTATCTATATCTTACAATGTCTCGCTAAAGGAATGTCTTTTGAAAAAAGTGTTAAAAATGTTCACTAAGGATTTTAGAAAAAATGACCGTATTGTGCGTTCATTTGTAACAAAACGCATGAAACGATTCTGTATAGGATGCTGTAATTACAAACAAACGTGCCTGTCCTTACGGGCTGTTGAAAAATGTACGGTCACGTATTGTAAATAAGGAAAATTAATAAAGCTTTTAAAACGAATTAAATTTGTCATCGTTTTGATTTTAATGCTATTATTATTAAAGCACCTAACACATTTCGTAAGAATTTAATAGTTCTGATAAGTTGATAAACAGATAGCCGGCTCTGAGACGGGCGTAGTAAGATGTCGTATTCTTATATTCTTGAATTAAAATTATATCTAGCAATATAAATTTAATATCAAGCAATATAAATTTAATATACGTTTTATATCAAGCCGTATAAATTTAATATAAATTTAATATAAATTTAATATAAATTTTATATCAAGCAATATAAAAGGGGCGGGGGTAGCTGTATAAAAGGGGGCGTGGTACCTGTCACTTTGCAGTTTGACGAAACATATACCCCCTTACTACTGATAGCAATGACCCATTAATTTCTATGGGGCCATGTACACACCCTCAGTATATATAGAAAGCACTGACCCATTCATTTCTATAGGACCATGCACACATCCTCAGTATATATAGATAGCACTGACACATTCATTTCTATGGAGCCATGTACACATCCTCAGTATATATAGATAGCACTGACCCATTCATTTCTATGGGGCCATGTACACATCCTCAGTATATATAGATAGCAATGACCCATTCATTTCTATGGGGCCATGTACATATCCTCAGTATATATAGATAGCACTGACCCATTTATTTCTATGGAGCCATGTACACATCCTCAGTATATAGATAGCACTGACCCATTTATTTCTATGGGGCTATGCCCACATCCTCAGTATATTTAGAAGGCACTGACCCATTCATTTCTATTGGGCCATGTTTACATCCTCATTATATATAGATAGCACTGACCCATTCATTTCTATAGAGCCATGCACACATCCTTAGTATATTTATATAGCATTGACCCATTCATTTCTATTGGGCCATGCACACATCCTCAGTATATATAGATAGCACTGACCTATTCATTTCTATAGGACCATGTACACATCCTAAGTTCATATATATAGCACTAACCCATTCATTTCTATGGGGCCATGCATATATCCGCAGTATATATAGAGAGCACTGACCCATTCATTTCTATGGGGCCATGTACACATCCTCAGTATATATAGATAGCACTGACCCATTCATTTCTATGGGGCCGTGTAACCATTCTAAGTAAATGGAAGATACAAAAAAGTATTTAGCGGCTCACTCTGTACAACTCGTGGATCTAGGTGCTCGTAGTTCTAGACTGCCCCACAGTCTCAAAACAAGAAACATATAAAAGAGTACTTGGGTGGAACAGGCACTCCAACACCCAGAACTGGTACAAAATGATTTATTTAAAAAGAACTCACACAATAATAAAAATACAGAAAATACATAAAATAATTTAAAAAGTCTCTAAAAGGTAAGATGTGTTGCAATTAGAACAACCATATCAACATCAGCAAATCTATGAAGGTATCATCAGACTGTGGATCAAGAGTCCATATGTTGCTTTTGTGAGAATCTCAAATCAAAATGCAGTTCATTGCATAAACATAAATATTTCATATTGTAATAGTCCTTCTTTATCACAACAGGTATGTGAACAGATGTATATTGAGGGCTATAAAATCTATGGTCCAATTTGGGCTAATAGTATTTGTTGTTCCTTTAATAGAAATAATGGAATCCATTGCCCATTAGTTGTGTGTACATTTATCTATATATTCTGTACACAGAGTTGAAGCTTCACTTGTATCGCAAGATGGATAAAATATATTATATATGCAGTTTAATATAATGTATCTCCAAAGGTGTCCATCTCGCTGGGACTCCACACTCCATCTGAGCTTAAGCTTTCTCCCGTAGTGGTTGCTGATCACGTGTCAGCCGGCATGTCATGTGGCGTCCCACATGACAACTGAATATGTCTATTCGGTTTACTTACAGCGCGCTTTTCGGTATTTTGATACGGAAAGCTCCTACAGAATGTCGGGGGTCCTTCGGGATATCACAGCTGGCCAAACGGGTTTCGAGACTACCCCTCTCTTCATCAGTGTCTGACATTAATCACAATCAATTACCAAATCATGTTGTATATAGGGATTGTGGGTTTTTAAGATGGAAAATGGCATTGATTCACTGCTTGACAAAGGCCTCATTGTGCTGGGTTGAAAAGTTGCTTGGGGATTAAACGGGTCCACCACCCTTTCACCTATCTTGGAGTGCTGCCTTGTTTTTTGATTCTTCTGGATTTATCTTTGGTACCTTGCTGGGGATCCCAAGAGGATTTGCACCCTTCTTTACTTTTGCTGAGTGCTACTGCCTCCTTTTTGTCTCCAATATTATCTAGGACCATGTCAGCTAGCACCACCTGGACTTTACCACATATATACCAACACCATGGACCCCCCTGATGTTTTCACCTACAGCAGAGCTGACGAGGAGAGGATACTACAGGGACTGGTCAGCGAACATGATTTCTTATCAACCCCTACTATTGCTGACCTTAAAAAAGCATTTGAAGCGGACGCCAAGAATCTAATATTGATTGAACTACATCTACTGACCCTTGGGGAGTATTACAAGCAATACAGAATACCTAGAGGCATTAGATCGCACCTTAAACCTAACCTCTTCCCTTTCGATTCACCATATGGACAGAAGTTTATTCAAATTTCCAATAAGTATGCATTTGATGTGATCCTGTTAAATCTAGAATATTTACAACATGAATTAACTGTTGTGAAACAACATCACTCCAATACTGAGACCAAACTGAAGGACGTACTTTCTGTTGATGATTGGGACAAATACTTTACTAACTGCAATTTTTTTTAGAAAAAATTAAACAAGAGCAGGAGGTGATACAGCGACACAAATGTTTGAGAGACAATGATGATTATGAGAGGTGCAACATCAGAACAGCAGAAACAATGCACTACACCACCTCGTATATATTCTACCAAGAAACTATCAGGGGACACACCCCAAAACTAACTTGGCCTCTAGTAAACAGGAGTTAGCCGGTCATTCTTCTACTTCCATTACTTTCTTAGGACCAGGTCTGGAGCCTGCAGGACCAGACGAGGAGGGAGGAGACAACATAAATGGAGGAAATGCTCATGAACAGAGAGAACATAAGAGCAGGACCCTACACAAAAAAAACAGTACATCTTCCGACTCACTGAACTCCGATATCAGACTACAGTGTGAAATATCTCATCACTTATGTTGACTAATGCACATATGGGAGTACTTGAAAAAGCACTTTCATTCTGTCCCTCCACTGGAGCCTATTGGTTCCAGTTGGAGATAGCTTTACAGAGGTTTTTACGTGCGATTAGACTTAAGATCTGGTTCACAGAATATCCACGGGAACACAGTATCCCAATGGAAACATCATTGGAACTCAATCTTAAACAATTGGACTTAAAAGTGACTTTATACCTCAGGTTGATTCTTCTGCACTGGAAGCATTTACCCGAGCAGTCACTCTTGATGTGAAAGAACTAAAGAACTCCAAGTGGCCGCTCAGACAACACATGACTAAAGATGATATGGCAACTATCCCTGAGTTGATGAAAAATAAAGCATTGACTATCAAACCTGCCGATAAGGGCAGTGCTGTGGTTGTCATGGACACCACAGCGTAAGATACTAGGGACTTTTTGGAAAAAAAATCACTCAAATCACACTGCCTCCAGGTTCTATAGTGGCCTCATTCAACGTGACTAGCCTCTATACATCAATTGATCATGATAGGGGCATCATGGCTATACCGAAGTGTTTACAATCTAGTAACTGGTCACCTGCATGCCAATCTTTTGTTCTTGATTTATTACAACTTGTTTTAAAATATAACTATTTTGTGTTTAGGAACCAGTTCTATTCGCAGTTACGAGGAACCGCAATGGGGTCAAATGTAGTGCCCACTTATGCTAACATCTTTATGGCTTCCCTGGAGGGGGATTTTGTCTATGTGTCCCACCACTCCACATTCATCAAGGGGTGGTGGAGATACATAGACGACATCTTCCTCATCTGGACACGGAAGGAGTCCCAACTAGTAAAAAAAGATATAAAAAATATATGAATTTAATCTCTATTTCTGAAAAATTTCTGCCAGGATTCAGACTCATAGCTTCTACATTACAGCCAAGAGCTTTAACCAATACACTATACAGCTACATGGCCACTAATATACTTACTAGTAGTAATTGGAAAAAATGTATGGCTCAAAATAAATGTGTAATTAGATTTAAATACACTAGGGTGTCCCCAAGCACTGACTCATATATGGACATAGCTATAGCTTAAGCCGAACTAGAGTCCTGACAGCCTCCCCTCTTCAGAGCAGGGGGTGCTTGCTTTAATGCTCGGGTTCTACCATTGACTTTTAACATGCTCGGGTGCTCTGTTCATCATGAGTAGAGTTGAGCGAACCCGAACTTTACGATTTTTCGCACCTGGACCAGAACCCGAACATTTCCGCAAAAGTTCGGGTTCGTTGTTCGGCGATTTCTTCCCGCTTTTTGAAAGGCTGCAGGGCAGCCAATCAACAAGCGTTTCACTACTTTGCCCTAAGAAGCCATCACAGCCATGCCTACTAATGGCATGGCTGTGATTGGCTAAGTGCAGCATGTGACCCAGCCTCTATTTAAGCTGGAGTCATGTAGCGCCGCACGTCACTCTGCTCTACTCAGTGTAGGGATAGGATGCTGCCGCTTCTGTGAGGGACAGATTAGGGAAGAAATCTGTTGAACTTGGTGGTGTTAAATCTTAAAGTTACAGCAATTCTTGAGGGTGCTATGCTACATTTTTGTACCCAGCCCTGAGCCCAGTGATGCTGCCAAATAATTTTTAATCCACCTGTTAGTGAGGTGGGGATCAGCGGCCATTTTAACATTTAGCAACTGCAGTGTCCTTGGAACTGCATGTGACCTGCTTGTGTGCCAGCCTGCCAGGGTCATCAGTCTAATCCACTTTTAGTAGCTCAGTGGAGGAGAAATTACTTTTTTCTGACATGTCAGGTCCCCCTACATTACCTGCATTTGTGTAGTTGGGGGTGTAACGAGCCCCTGCTCGCTTTGTTCTGCTCTCACGACACTCCCTGATGTGACCACAATATCTGCTGGTTCTGCTGTTTATTATACGGCCTCAAACGACCACTCGTGTCATTTTAATTCTCACAGAACTAACACCAGTAAGGCTGTATGTGAGTTCAAACTGACCAAATTCTTTATTGAATGCACCACATATAGATATATTGACAGTTGTAACACCTCTTTCTATTGGTCAATTGTAAAACCCCCTCTGATTGTCTATGCAAATGAGGTAAGCAGGGATTAGTTCAAGAGCTTGGCTGGGAGGCAGATGGGTGTGGCCATTGTCACAGAAAGATTCGAACCATGACATTACCCCCCTCCCGGGAAGCAGTCCAACAGCCACAGTGGGACCCTCCCCGGCTCAACTCGAGGAAGTTGGAAAAGTAGTCTTAAGGTTCCAGGTCAGTCTGTCGGGATAATCCATCCACATTTCCGTTTTGAGGCCCTGGCCGATATTGTATGGTGAAATTGTAGGGTTAAAAAGCCAGGCTCCACCTTAGCAATCGGCCATTCTCTCCCGCCACCCGGTTTAGCCATATCAAGGGATTGTGGTCCGTCATGACGGTAAAAGAGCGACCATACACGTAGGGCTCCAATTTCTTTAAAGCCCAGACTAAAGACAAAATTCTTTTTCCACAGCAGCATATCCCACTTCACGGGGTAAGAACTTGTGGCTGAGATACGCCACCGGGTGCTCCTTCCCGTCGTCGCCAACATGACTTAGTACGGCTCCCAACCTTAACATGGAGGCGTCTGTATGTACAACAAAGTATTTGTTAGGATCAGGTGCCGCCAGTATGGGAGCTTGTGTTAGGGCGATTTTCAACTGTTGAAATGCTGTTTCGCACTCCGGGGACCACAGGACCTGTCTAGGGAGATTCTTTTTGGTCAGGTCCGTCAGTGGTTTGGCTATGTCACTATAGTGGGGTACAAACTTTCTGTAGTACCCGGCTGTCCCTAAAAATGCAAGTACCTGGGCCTTGGTTCTTGGAACCGGCCAGTTTAGGATGTCCTCAATTTTTGCAGGCTCCGGCCTCTGCTTCCCACATCCCACTCTATGTCCCAGAAATTGTACCTCAGACATCCCGATGCTACACTTGTCTGGCTTCAGGGTCAGGCCTGCAGCTCTGATTCTATCTAGCACTATGCCCAGATGTCTGAGATGCTCCTCCCATGTCTGACTATAGATTGCAATGTCATCAAGATATGCGCATGCAAAATCCTGCAGACCACCGAGGAGTTGATCTATCATCCATTGGAAGGTAGCCGGAGCATTTTTCATCCCGAACGGCATTACCCGGAACTGGTAAAGGCCAAACGGGGTGATGAAGGCCGACTTTGGAATGGGTCCGCCTTCAGGGGAATCTGCCAGTAGCCCTTACACAGGTCAATAGTCGTCAGATAATTCCCTGACCTGTTCTTGTTCCTGGGGTCCTAACCCATCTCCCAACTGAACATCTTCCACCCCCCCAGAACGGTTACTGATTGCGGGAAGCTCCAGCATCGGCAGGTATTCAGAGTCCCCGGTGGCAAGAGCGCATATGGCAGCTACTGCCTCAGCCCTTTCGTGATAGGCCTTCATCATATTAATGTGGAATGTCCTCTTAATTCTTGTGTATGCACAGCTGGCGACCACGTAGGTGGTGTCTCACAGCTGTTTTACCACCTGATAGGGGCCCTGCCAGGAGGCCTGTAATTTATTTTGCTTTAAGGGTTTTAGTACAAGGACCTTCTGTCCGACACAAAAAGTGTGATTCCGAGCAAATCGAACATACCAAACCTTCTGCTGACTCTGGGCTGATTGCATATTATCATGGACTAGCTCGGTAAGTTCCTGCAGTCGCTCCCTGAGTTCCAAGACGTAACTAAGGATGGGGAGGCCTTCCGGATCCTCTCCCCCTTCCCACTGGGCCCTCACTAAGTCTAAGAGTCCCCTAACCCTTCGCCCATACAACAGCTCAAATAGTGAAAACCCTGTGGACTCTTGAGGTACCTCCCAATAGGCGAACAGTAGGTGGGGAAGATATTTCTCCTAATCCTTCCTACTCTCCAAGAAGGCCCGAAGTAGCTGCTTTAGGGTCCTGTTAAATCTCTCCACAGCCCATTCGTTTGGGGGTTTTGGGGGGCGCTCTGGAGGGATTTAATGCCACAGAGGCACCAGAGCTGCTGGGTCAGCTCAGCGTTGAACTGATTTCCCTGATCAGACAATATCTCATGGGGAAATCCTACCCTAGTGAACACCCGCAGTAAGGCATCAGCTACCGTGTCAGCCTGGATATTGGATAGGGGAATGGCTTCCGGGTAGCGGGTGGCGTAATCCACCACTGTAAGAATATACTTCTTCCCAGTGGCACTGTGGCGGGCCAGTGGGCCAATAATGTCTACTGCTATCCGGCTAAAGGGCTCTCTAATTATTGGCATGGGGTGCTGAGAGGCTTTTGGGTGATCCCCGCCTTTCCTACCCTCTGGCAGGTCTCACAGGTCTGGCAGTATTCTCGTACCTCTGCATGAAACCTAGGTCTGAAGAAAGCACGAGACAACCGACTTCGGGTCTTAGCTATCCCTAAATGTCTGGCCAAAGGGGATATCGTGAGCCAGCCTCAATAGCTCCTGTCTGTACTTCTGGGGTACGACTAGCTGTTTGTGGGGGCACTCGCGCTTCCAGTTGCCCAGCGCTTCAGTGCAATGATAAAGTAGCCCCCCCTCCCACTCTATTCTGTCTTCCCCTAACCCCCCTGGATCCTTGCCAGCCCTGTCCCTGTACACTGATCGGCGTATTTCCGCCATTCTCCACTCATGTTGTCGCTCCAATTCTCTCTCTTGTCGCTCAAGTTCTCTCTCTTGCCACTTATCCTGCAGCTGGATGTCTCTAATGGCATTTTGTATGGCGGTCTCGGATGGGTTTGCACCATATAATGCCAACTGCTCTCTAACTCGTTGCTGAAACAAGTCTTCCACGGACCGAGGTCCGGCATCACCATCCCTCTGATCCATCTCAGCTAACTGACTGATCAGGGTGGCCTTGTTCTTTGTCCCAGCGGTCCCTCCTCGGCTCTCAAGTAAATCTTTCAGGGTATTTCTCCTGCAGGCTGCGTAGCTGGTCATTCCTTGTGGTGATTTGGAGTGTCCCAGTAACTGGAGAGCCAATCCCACCACTGCCACCAATGTAACGAGCCCCTGCTCGCTCTGTTCTGCTCTCACGGCACTCCCTGATGTGACCACAATATCTGCTGGTTCCGCCGTTGATGATCCGGCCTCAAACGACCACTCGTGTTGTTTTAATCCTCACAGAACTAACACCAGTCAGGCTGTATGTGAGTTCAAACTGACAAAATTCTTTATTGAATACACCACATATAGTTCTATTGATAGTTGTAACACCTCTTTCTATTGGTCAATTGTAAAACCCCCTCTGATTGTCTATGCAAATGAGGTAAGCAGGGATTAGTTCAAGAGCTTGGCTGGGAGGCAGATGGGTTAGGCCATTGTCACAGAGAGATTCAAACCATGACAGGGGGAAAAAACCTTTATTGCGGTGCCATAGAGCACTTTAGCATACAATGCTGAAAATCATGTTTTTAAATTTAGGGGTGACATACTGCATTTCTGTAGTGGGTGGAATAAACCGGCACTTTCGTACCACAGACCACGTTTGCATACACCGCTGAAAATCCTATTTTGAAATTATTCGGTGACAGTGAATTTCTGTTGTTGGGGGCAAAATCCTGTATTATGGTACCATCCAGCACTTTTGCATACAATGCTGAAAATCATGTTTTTAAATTTAGGGGTGACATACTGCATTTCTGTAGTGGGTGGAATAAACCGGCACTTTCGTACCACAGACCACGTTTGCATACACCGCTGAAAATCCTATTTTGAAATTATTCGGTGACAGTGAATTTCTGTTGTTGGGGGCAAAATCCTGTATTATGGTACCATCCAGCACTTTTGCATACAATGCTGAAAATCATGTTTTTAAATTT
Organism: Bufotes viridis; assembly: GCA_033119425.1. Lineage (NCBI taxonomy): Eukaryota > Metazoa > Chordata > Amphibia > Anura > Bufonidae > Bufotes > Bufotes viridis. The sequence goes on from JAKVIS010001713.1 coordinate 14,237, forward strand.
AGGGGTGACATACTGCATTTCTGTAGTGAGTGGAATAAACAAGTACTGTCGTACCACAGAACACATTTGCATACATCGCTGAAAATTTTTTTTTACAATTATTTGGTGACATAGTGCGTTTCTGTTGTTGGGGGAAAAAATCTGTATTTTAGTGCCAGCCAGCACTTCTGCATAGAATGCTGAAAATCACATTATTAAATTTAGAGGTCACATACTGGATTTCTGTAGTTGGTGAGATATACATATAATGTCATACCACAGAGCACATTTGCATACACTGCTGAAAAATCTATTATAAAATTATTCGGTGACATAGTGCATTTCTGTTGTTGGGGGCAAAACCTGTATTGTGGTGCCAGCCAGTACTTTTGCATACAACACTGAAAATCCTGTTTTTAAATTTAGGGGGACTGCATTTCTGTAGTTTGTTGCAATAAACACTGTTTTTGTGCTACATTGCACATAGCATTGGTGGGTGACATTGACCCAATTTTGACGGTGAAAAACCCCTGCTCTGCCTGGATACCAGGAGCCTACATTTTTTAAAATCACCTGTTCCATTTGTGGGTGACATGAACCACATTTTGCTGTGAATAAACACCTTCTCTTACTTGGTGCCAGGGGCTTACCTTTTTAAAATTCGCCTGCTCTATTGGTGGGTGACTTGAACCCAGTTTTGCTGTGAAAAAAACCCTCCTCTGCCTGGGTGCTAGGGCCTACATTTTTTTAAATCGCCTGTTCCACTGGTGGGTGACATGAACCCTTTTTTTCCGTGAATAAACCCCTACTCTGCCTGGGTGCCAGGGGCCTACAATTTTAAAAATTGTCTGTTCCATTGGTGGGTGACATGAACCACATTTTGCCGTGAATAAACTCCTTCTCTTCCTGGGAGCCAGGGGCCTACATTTTTAAAAATCGCCTGTTACATTGGTGGGTGACATTAACCCTGTTTTGCCGTGAATAAACCCCTACTCTGCCTGGGTGCCTGGGGCCTACATTTTTAAAAATCGTGTGTTCCATTGGTGGGTGACATGAACCCAGTTTTGCCGGTGATAAACCCCTGCTGTGCATTGCTGACATGGAACAAAATATGTTACTGATAGAAAGATGTGTGACTACAAACGCATCCCCACCTGACTCCTCCTCAACCTCCTACTCCACATCAATTTCCTCCTCCTAGATCAAGATTGTTATTTTTAATTTTAATTTATTTTATTTTAAGTCATTTCTTTATCCACATTTGTTTGCAGGGCACTTATCCTACTCTTAACCCCATGTTTCTTACTTTTCCAGTGCTCTAGCCCTTTCCATGGCTCTTTTACAGCCATTTCAGTGCCCCAAAGTTTGGGTCCCCATTGACTTCAATGGGGTTCGTGTTCGGGGTAAAGTGCGGGTCAAGTTTGGGTCCCGAACAAGAACTTTTTTGTGCCAAATGTGAAAAATCTCCCTCAGGTTTTTATTGATAACATTGTGAAATTGCATGGCATTCCCTCTGATGTGGTGTCCGATAGGGGGACGCAATTTGTTTCCAGGTTTTGGAGGGTGTTTTGTTCTCGTCTGGGTATTCAGTTGTCTTTCTCTTCGGCTTTTAATCCTCAGTCGAATGGTCAAACTGAGCACACTAACCAAAACCTAGAGACCTATTTGAGGTGTTTTGTCACGGAGAATCAGGATAAGTGGTCCTAGTTCTTGTGTCTAGCTGAGTTTGCCTTGAATAACCATAGGCAGGAGTCAACTGAACCATTTTTTGGCGCATATGGTTTTCACCCTCAGTTTGGTACTTTTTCTGGGACCGAATCTTCTGGGATACAGGAAGAGGAGAGATTATCTTTCTCCTTGTCATCTATCTGGCAGATAATTCAAGTTAATTTGAAAAAAATGTGTGACGGCTGGCATGATAACTGTGGGAATGATCTCTGTTCCTCCTCCTCTTCCTCCTGTACCGCATCCTCATCCATCATTGCCCAAATATTTTTTTAAAGGAGACATAGAAATGGGATAGTAACCCTGAGGACAGCGTCATTGGCACTGGCCATAGTGGTGGAGTACTCAAAGTAATACGGCACACACGCATGCAGCTGCAATTCAACTATTGCCTGCTGCTCATACAGTCTCTCCGGCATGTTCAAGGTGGAGTTCCACCTTGTGGGTATGTCGCATAAGAAGCAGTGAGCAGGAAGGCAGAAGTTACACTGCATAGCAGACAAGTGAACTGTAGCAAGGTGAGAAGGACAAAAGCGTGCACAGCAGGCCCATACTTTCTGCAGCAGCTCTGATATATCGGGGTCATTTTTCAGGTAATTTTTCAGGAATTTCTGCACCACCAAATTCTGTATATGCGCCAGGCAAGGGGTGTGCAAACCAGCTAGGTCCAGAGCTGCTATGAGATTTCATCTGTTGTCACACACCAACAGGCCTGGCTTGAGGCTTAGCGGAACAAACCACTCATCAGTCTCTTCTTTGATGCCTGTCCACAGTTCCTGGGCGGTGTGGTGTTTTTCCCCCAAACAGATGAGTTTCAGAACAGCCTGCTGTCGTTTCCCCCTGGCTGTTGGTGCAGATGTTGAGCTGACTTGATGAGAAGGAACCAGAGGAGGAAGCAGAGTAGAAGAGGAGGCAACAGGAGGCACCGAGAAAAGTCATGCAATCCTCAGTGGCATTAGGTTATGCGCCAAACCGCTTTTTGCCTTAGACCCAGTCACCACTACATTTACCCAGTGGGCAGTTAGAGAGATACAACATCCCTGACCATGCTTCCTGGTGTAAGTATCGGTGGTAAGGTGGACCTTGCCACTGATAGCAATGTGCAATGCACACCTGATTTTTTTCCCCCCACTTGTTCGTGCAGGGCAGGCATGGTGCATCTGAAAAAGTAGTGGTGGCTTGGTACCGCATACCGTGAGAAAGTTCGAATGGCTGCATTTCAAAGGCCAGGAATTTTAAAATGCTGGCACTCAGGGCTAGGGCTGGGAAGGGTGGTATTTCCTCTTTCTCTCCAATGTTTGGGGGATGGACAGCAGCTTGTACTTTGCATTTGGATGCCTGGTCATGTAGGTGGTGCTCGGGTTTAGAACATTTATGCCTCGCTTCAGCCTCTGACCACACAGCATGCAAACCACTTGTGTTGTGTCTTCAGCACATTGCCTAAATAACTGCCATGCCAGGGAACTCCTTTAAGCTGGCCTTGGTGTGCTCTGTTCCTTGGCATGTTGGGCAGTAGCAGGTGTACTGGCTAGTGGCCGGCGGCTCTGCTTTTGCACCTTGCTCCCTCTTTTGCTGTGTGGCTGGTGCTGCGTGACCCCCACTTCTTCCTTCGAACTGCACACGTCATTCACATGACCTGGATGTCATGTGAGATCTAGGACCTCAACATCCTCCACATCATCTTTCACCCACTCCTCACCCTTGCCTTCCTTGCCGGTGTGCTAACCCCAGAAAGCCTCAGCATTTTACACCTATTTTCATCATTATCATCATCACAGAGATCCTGTGGTGGTCCTCCCATGTCCTCATACTCAAACATAAGTAGTTTTGGCATTAGTCCCTTCAGATTCAGGGGCAGGTTTAGGTGGATGGCCTATTGAAAACCAACAGAGCCATCATAAAGCATAAGTGACTGCTGCATGACTTGGGGCTCAGACTGCTTGGGTGATGAGCAAGAGGTTGAGGTGGAAAATGGATGCCCATGGGCCACCGGTGACAACTCTGCACTTTTAGTGGGGGACCGGGTGAGAGACAATTTGAAGGAAGTGGAGGCACTATCAGCCATCCAGTCTCCCACCACCTCTACTTTTTCTAGCCTCACCATTCATAAAGTGGTATTCAGGCCTACAAAATGACTCAGAACATCCTGTCGTCTGAGTGCACTAAAGGAAGGTGTTTTGTTTGGGCGTGTAGCTGGCACAGATCATCAATGTCATCTCCCTACAGCAAGATCTCAACCACCACCAGCAGCACCACAACCACATCCCCTATTTGACGTTCTCCTAACTTTTTTACCATCACCCACCAAATTGGCTGACAGAATTAACAGGAAGATTAACTATTATATTTCCGTGTCAGAGATGTAGATGAGGTGTATCTCCCTCCCACAAAAAGGTGTTATGTCACCACCACAGTTCGCAGACTGATTAAATCTTCTACGACAGTTATACGGATGAAAATGCGGTGTTCTGAACCTCCAAAATTGCTTTATGTCACCGGCAAAATTAACAGACTGATTAAATCTCCTATAACAGTAAGACAGATGAAAATACTGAGTTTTGAACCCCAAGAATGGCTCTAGTTCACTCACAGAATTAACAGCTCGATTACTTATTGTATTTCTGTGTCACTGGTGCAAAGGACTAGTATTGTGCCAACCAAAAATACCTACAGGTCACCCACAGACTGAATAACCCGATTAAGTATTGTATTTCTGTGTCACTGGTGCAAATGTGTTGTATTGCACCTACATAAATGCCTACAGGTTACCCACAGAGTTATTAAAAACAATAAAACCCCAACACTGTCATTCATTGCAGCAGCGTCCTGTCCCTACACTAGTCAGAGCAAAATGGCGGTGCTCCAAGGGTTCCAGCATTTATGCATGCAGTGTTACATGGTGCTCTGGCCAATCACTGCCATGCCAATACAAGGCATGACTGTGATGGCCCACAGCTTAAAAACTTATTGATTGGCTGTGCAGCAGCCTTTCAACAAACTTTATTTAAAATCCAAACAACGAACAGGGACTTTTGCACCAATGTCTGAGTTCAGATTCCCGGACACCGTAATGTTCAGTATGAACCCAAACAATACGGTCCAGGTTTGCTCATCCCTACTCACAAGTCTTTGGTAAAAACCCATACATGATGATTTCCCTTCTTCACTCGGCTCCCACGTGCTATCGGCTACATCATCTTCTACAAATGTTTGCAAGTGACTTGTGTCACCCTCACCTGTCTCTTGCGCACATACCTGACCTCTCACAACTTGTGCTTCCACCCTTCCACCCTACTGTCATCATAGTTACTTGCATGCTTAAAGGTGTCCGCAGCAGACTTCTCCTCCAAGTTTGGGTTGTCCTGTATCACCTCATCCTTGCTAAAGAGTGGAGAAGAGTTGGCAGCTACCATTTCTTGGCTAGCAGAAAGAATAGCAAAAGCAAAAGCAGGTTCAAGACAGGTAAGGGCATGAAGGTAGTTCCTGGGCCATATCAGGTAAGTATGGTATCAGAGGGGCCCACCGATTCCTGTCTGTGTGTGTCTCTTGTCACTTGACTTGATGTTGAAGAGCGAGTGAACCATTCCCGTACAGCTTGATTGTTGGTCAATATATGACCACTGGATGGCAGTGGCATCTGTTGCAGCGACTGGGCCGCAAGGTCAATATGTGAGTATTGTTGGGCCGATGGGGGTAGTACTTATTTACTCACTGTTCTGTAGAGCTTTTTACTTAATCAATTGCCTTGAGGTAGTAAGAACAGTACAGTTACATGGCAAGGTGACAACCCATATGATGCATACACGATTGGCTTAGCTGTAATCCTAGTAACAGGCTTGACAATAGGTGCATTGAGATTTTTCTTTGGCTGGTATGAGAGTGTTCCATTCTAACTGTCCTCACTTTCTCCACACACTAGCCTACAGATACTGGATATAATATTCTTACTTGTGTTTGACAACCCATAGGGAGGTCTCCCTAATGGCAGGCATGAATCCTCTGTACCATTGTTTGCATTGGTTGCTTTCAGAAACACTGGTCCACAATGTCCATAGAGGTATGTGGTAATGGACAACCTTGTGCCTAGTCGTCCGGCTGTGTCCAGGTGCCTTTAGGCTTCTCTTTGGTCACTGGTGTAGTAGAGTCCATAAGCTAATACTGCTTCTATCTCCACTAGCCTTTCTCTATATCCATAGTTTGGTCTGTGCTAGGCAGCTGTAGGGATGTTGTCCATGGTCCCTCAACTAGGCCAGGGCCAAGGGGCTAAGATATCAGCTAAATATTGGACTACCTCTCTCCTCACTCCTCAGCTAACTTCCTTCCTTCTACACAGAATTGACACACCCTAAGGCAGGCATGTCCAAACTCCGGCCCTCCAGATGTTGCAAAACTACAACTCCCATCATTCCTGGACAACCTACAGCTATCAACCTACAGAAGGGCATGATGGGAGTTGTAGTTCTGCAACACCTGGAGGGCCAGAGTTTGGACATGCCTGCCCTAAGGTATATATATATATATATATATATATATATATATATATACTGACATACCCTACCCTAAGGTATAAATATATAGTGCCAGCACCACCTAGGGGTGAATAGATCTAATGCAAATACCAGCCTGTTGGGAATTTGCAGCTTAATACATAGAAAATACAATGGCATAAAATGACATACATGAGATTTAAGGGGCCCACTTCCAACAAGGAGTGTGACACTGCACTGTGGCCTGTCGCTGCGATTGCTACCATCCCCTTCTTCTACTGCTACTTGTGCTGGCTACAGCAACATTTTTGCCACTGACTGTTCCTTTGAGGGGCCCAGGTAACTTTATGTTAGCCATAGTGTGCAGTAACTATAACTAAAATAACAGATTAGCTGAGGAAAACTAACTGTATCACTAAATTAATGGATTAACTCTGAAGGTTGGGGTTCCAGAATGTGATGCACGTGACAATACTCTCTCCATGTGGTCTCTGCAATATTCTTTTTTAAAACACTTTGCAGCAGCGACACAGTCCCTAGCGAATGAGCACTTTCCACATCTCTCCCTTTGCTCAACTCCCAGGACAATGGTGGAAAAAGTGTAGGATGAGGGTTTTACAGAGCTGTGGCATCACAGGGGACGGCTACCTGGGGATTGGCTGTCCCGACAGCATTATGGGTGTACTTGTTTTTCCAGGTTTTTTACTTTCACTTTCAAACATGTGCAGCCGCCATTTTAGGAAAAACTGATTTGTTACCATGAAGCACGAGGAAATTCCGATTCGTTGCAATTCAAAGTTTTCCTTATCTTCGGACTGATTTCCACTTCAAATACTTTACTTCAATAAATACTAATATATATATACAGTCACCTAAAAAATTATTAGGAACACCATACTAATACGGTGTTGGACCCCCTTTTGCCTTCAGAACTGCCTTAATTCTATGTGGCATTGATTCAACAAGGTGCTGATAGCATTCTTTAGAAATGTTGGCCCATATTGATAGGATAGCATCTTGCAGTTGATGGAGATTTGAGGGATGCACATCCAGGGCACGAAGCTCCCGTTCCACCACATCCCAAAGATGCTCTATTGGGTTGAGATCTGGTGACTGTGGGCGCCATTTTAGTACAGTGAACTCATTGTCATGTTCAAGAAACCAATTTGAAATGATTCGAGCTTTGTAACATGGTGCATTATCCTGCTGGAAGTAGCCATCAGAGGATGGGTACATGGTGGTCAAGAGGGATGGACATGGTCAGAAACAATGCTCAGGTGGCCCGTGGCATTTAAACAATGCCCAATTGGCACTAAGGGGCCTGAATTGTGCCCAGAAAACATCCCCCACACCATTACACCACCACCACCAGCCTGCACAGTGGTAACAAGGCATGATGGATACATGTTCTCATTCTGTTTACACCAAATTCGGACTCTACCATTTGAATGTCTCAACAGAAATTGAGACTCATCAGACCAGGCAACATTTTTCCAGTCTTCAACAGTCCAATTTTGGTGAGCTCGTGCAAATTGTAGCCTCTTTTTCCTATTTGTAGTGGAGATGAGTGGTACCCGGTAGGGTCTTCTGCTGTTGTAGCCAATCCGCCTCAAGGTTGTGCGTGTTGTGGCTTCACAAATGCTTTGCTGCATACCTCGGTTGTAACGAGTGGTTATTTCAGTCAACGTTGCTCTTCTATCAGCTTGAATCAGTCGGCCCATTCTCCTCTGACCTCTAGCATCAACAAGGCATTTTCGCCCACAGGACTGCCACATACTGGATGTTTTTCCCTTTTCACACCATTCTTTGTAAACCATAGAAATGGTTGTGAGTGAAAATCCTAGTAACTGAGCAGATTGTGAAATACTCAGACCGGCCCGTCTGGCACCAACAACCATGCCACGCTCAAAACTGCTTAAATCACCTTTCTTTCCCATTCTGACATTCAGTTTGAAGTTCAGGAGATTGTCTTGACCAGGACCAGACCCCTAAATGCATTGAAGCAACTGCCATGTGATTGGTTGACTAGATAATTGCATTAATGAGAAATAGAACAGGTGTTCCTAAAAATTCTTTAGGTGAGTGTATATATGTTTGGCAGTCTGTTTAGACTGCATTTGTGGGAGGGGCGGAGGCTCTACTTAAACCAGGCACAGCCCCACCTAGGGGCGGGCGTTTTCTCAGTTGCACAGGGGATGCTGGTGTGTCAGCAGGGTGCACTTTCCTCTGCTAGGAAGTTTCTTTCGCTACAGTATGGACCTGGAATGGAGCTTTTCTTCTGCCCGTGGCTACCGTAGGGACGTGTGCGCCATGTATGTAAGTTAATTGAGCCGTGTCCGTCGCTCCGGCCGGCTGGAATCTGACCTTTCTTGCGAGCGGGAGGCATCGCCTCAAAATCGTCTGCCTCAGCTTCTTAGGTTTGTTTTGTCGGAGTTAAACAATTCCTTTCACTTTGTTTGTTTAGGTAATCTGATTTAGTTCCCTTCTATCTCATGTGTTTTACATTCACGTTGTTTCGCTTTAAAAGTTACTTCAGCCTGCGTGCGGTAGGGAAGGTTTACCTGGGCTGCATGTGATGGAGATTGGATGCAGCTGTTGCTTGTTACGGCTCTTGCTATAGCATATACTTCCCATGTGACCTGCCCTCCCCGCAATCAGGGCTGCGTGTATGCTTCAACTCTTTACGCCAGGTTTTGCCCTGTCAGTTGAGACGCTGCCTTCTCATGTCTGCTCTTTCAACATGCTCATTTCTGAGCGGTGCTCTCGTCCGCTCTCGCATCACGTTTACGCTCCACGCATGGTCACAACAGTGGGTAAATCTGTCTTATTCCCTGTGCATTAATTTATTTTTCTGTCATCCTGTTTTTGCATTCATACCGCTTTTGCTTTCATATGTTTGCTTGCACTACACTCAGACTGGTGTTACACGTCCACTGTTGCTTAGGCCCATTGCATAAGCGTGCTCATGTCACCGTTACAGTTTGTTTATGCCTCGTTCACTGCAGGCTGCGGTCATACCAAATTTTACGCTTGGCCTATTGCCAGAGTTGGGGTTCACACTACCGCTGTGACTCCGGGTTTCACTTTCACGCCTACGCCTCAATGTTCCCGCCCATCCACGGCCGCATCTCACGCCTGCTGTTACAGCAAGTTAATACTCCTTTCACGCTCTAGCTGAGTTCCCCGTTTGCTGTTACATCTAGTACTACACTCCATTCCCTGCTAGAACTGCGTCCATGCGTTCGCTGTCGCGACGCTATCTTACTCCGCTCACATTCAGGTCTGCATTTTGGTTATACCATGTTTTTAGGTTTTACTCATTCCAGGTCCACAGTTCACCCATTTGCTGGCACACCATGCTCCCATTCTAGCCACATTCTCCCGTCAGTTTCTACGCCACGGTTGTTTTATTCGATTGTCACACTGAGGCAGCTGGTGGCTCCGGTGCCACTCTCCCGTCAAACATGACGGGCATCAATGGTCATTTCCTTTACATCTGGTTTTTATGCGCGTATACATCAAGTGGGTCTTTGCTCTAGTTGCAAGCAAAAAAAAAAAAAAAAACTGTCTGCTCCCCTTTACTTCTGGTTTGTATTCACTAAGATTGTTCCCACTGCCCCAGTTCAATAAACAGCCTCTCAGCTGGGGCCAGTGGGTCATTAGGGTTTGAGCTCACTACTGTTTCTTTCAAGTTTTTCAGTTCTTTGTCGCGACAAGGGACTTCGCAAATCGCAATGCATCAGGTTTTGGTTGTACTCTCTCTTCTCAGTTTCATATTCCACGCTTGCATTTTTAAGTTATATGGCTGGTTTTAGTTTTATGCTTATGCCCGTTGTTCGGATTACTAATGTCCATACCTGTCAGTAGTCTCGTTCCTTTCCAGGCTACTTTAGACGTCCCAATCATCCTAGTAGTTGCTTTTTCCATCATGTTGGGCTCACTCTTATTTACCTTTACTCATCACGTACATCTCGGACGGCCTCATGGCCGCAGGGGCCCCTTGATTGCTTTGCCCGCAAGGCCGCAGGGGCCCTTAATTGCTTGGGCCGCCAGGCAGTGGCGACCCCTTGATTGCTTTGGCCTCATAACGGCTGGCCTCAGGGAGTAGGGATTCCATGACCGTTTCGACCCCATGGTGTCGGGGGCATGATGACCGCTTCGGCCCCTTGGCATCGGGGTCCCGAGGACTACCTTGGTCTCACGGCTTGGGGACCTCATGACTGCTTTGGTCTCATGGCTCTGGGGGTCCCATGATTGCCTTGGGCTCATGGCGCTAGGGTCCGCATGTCTGCATGGCCGCATGCCTTGTGGGCCCCATGGCTGCTTGGCCTCATGACTTGAGGCCCTCGCGATTTCTGTGGCCTCATTGCTTCGGGGGCCCATGTTTGCTTTGGCCTCATGGCTGTGGGGGCCCCCTACTGTGGCTTGGCCCTCATGGCTTGGGGGCCCTATGATTACTTGGCCTTAGGATTTGGGGGGCCCCATGTTCGCTTTTGCTTCATGGCTTGGGGGCCCCTGACTGTTTCGGCCCCATGGCTTCGAGGGCTCGCTGACTGTTTCGGCCCCATGGCTTTGAGGGCTCGCTGACTGCTCCGGCCCCATGGCTTCGGAGGCATGATGATTGCTTCGGCCCCATGGCTTTGGGGGGAACGACGACTGCTACGGCTCCATGGCTTCAGGGGCACGATGACTGCTTCGGCTCCATGGCTTCGGGGCACAATGATTGCTATGGTTTCGGGGCACGATGACTGTTTCGGCCCGGGGCACAACGACTGCTTCGCTCCATGACTTCAGGGGCACGATGACTGCTTCGGCCCCATGGCTTCAGGGGCACGATGACTGCTTCGGCTCCATGGCCTCGGGGCACAATGATTGCTATGGTTTCGGGGCACGATGACTGTTTCGCTCCATGGCTTCGGGGCACGATGACTGCTTCGCCCATGGCTTCAGGGGCACGATGACTGCTTCGGCTCCATGGCTTTGGGGGCACGATGACTGCTTCGGCTCCATGGCTTCAGGGGCACGATGACTGCTTCGGCTCCATGGCTTCGGGGGCACGATGACTACTTCGGCCCCATGGCTTCGGGGGCACAATGACTGCTATGGTTTCGGGGGCACGATGACTGTTATGGCTCTGGGGGCACAACGACTGCTTCGGCTCTATGGCTTTGGAGGCTCGATGACTGCTATGGCTCCGGGGGCACGATGATTGTTATGGCTGCGGGGGCACAATGACTGCTTCGGCCCCATCGCTTCGGGGGCACGATGACTGCTTCGGCTCCATGGCTTCGGGAGCACGATGACCACTTCGGCTCCATGGCTTCGGGGGCAAGATGACTGCTTCGGCTCCATGGCTTCGGGGGCACGATGACCGCTTCGGCTCCATGGCTTCGGGGGCACGATGACTGCTTCGGCTCCATGGCTTCGGGAGCATGATGACCGCTCGGCTCCATGGCTTCGGGGCAAGATGACCGCTTGGCTCCATGGCTTCGGGGGCACGATGACCGCTCGGCTCCATGGCTTCGGGGCACGATGACCACTTCGGCCCCATGGCTTCGGGGCACCATGACCACTTCGGCCCCATGGCTTCGGGGCACCATGACCACTTCGGCCCCATGGCTTCGGGGCACCATGACTGCTTCGACCCCATGGTTTCGGGGACCGACGACTGTTTTTTCGTCCTGCCTGGCGATTTACCCGGTGGGTTGAACTTCCGTGAATCCAGGTTGATTTGTCCCATATGTCGCACACCCATATCTGCTTCTTTGTTCATCCGGGCGCAGGCCACTTTTCCAAAGTCTGTCGGTGGTGCATCCATTGTCTGCCACGCTTCCCCAGGTGTACTCTTCCACAACGGAGCTCAGCTTGGCAAGGGTCACCTGCCATGCGGGTCAGGCGACTTTTTAGTAACATTAGCCTGTCAGGTATTCAGGCTAGACCCTCGGTTTCAATTAGTACGCATATTATCAAGGCCATTTGTCATAGTTATAACTTCCTGCGGTCTGCCGGTTCAGGTATCATATGTACATATGCATTCGTTCTGCATGCCACAGGCGGTATCGCTGTGCGGCTCCTCCCCAGGCAGTCCTTGCATTGCGCCCTCCTGTTCTTTTAGTCCCCTCGGCAAACATCATTTATTATTCACCATTTTGTTCTGCTTCAGTCGTCATTTCCTTGGCTGGTCTCTCCTTATCACCACCTAGCTTTCCTCCAGACTCTCCTCTTATGGCACCACTCTCCCTGCTGGTTCCACCGCCGCTTTGCTCCCTCTGACGGGCACTCTGCTTTACTGCACTGCTCCCTCGGCTGGAGAATCTTTTGCTGCACGGCTACCTTCACCGGATAGTCGGTTATGCTTACTCTCCGGGTTTAGTCTTTACTACACTGTCCCTCTTCTGGACAGGCTTCTCTACAACACGGCTACTTCTGGCGGACTTTGGGTGCCGCATGGATTATTTCCGTTTGCTCCTTCATTTCTGCATTGCTTCCTTTGCTGGTCACTCCTCGTTACCATTCCGTTCCTCTGCGGACAATTTAGTGCTTGGCAGGAATTGTGGTAGGTCATTTGCTATGCTCTGCTCACAGGGAGCTGATTCCAGAAACATACTAATAGCCTTATTTGTGGTACATGCAGGATGGGCAGCGGCGCCACTGCTGCCACATATAACATATCGTTATTGTCATTAGGAGCATGGGCCACCCCGGGTGTCATAGCTCTTGTTCATTTTGTTAGGCCCTTGTTCTCTAACTCAACGTTCTTAGCCCGTTACATTCCAATCATACACAGTCAATTATTTATGTCACTCTTAGGCTACCGTTTTAAACCTGTTGTCTGTTCTGGTTGCATTCTTCATCCTAAGTTTTCAATCACCATAGTTGGTTGCCCGCTTATGTTTTTCTTCACGCTCAATAATCAATGTGGCCAGCTCACGAACTCCTGCCTGGTCGACAGATCACCTGTCTGGCTATGCTCCCCCAGGACCAGACTTTAATTTCCAGAGTTCAAGTCATGGGTGTCATCGGCCACCTTCAGGTTCTCGCACCGAATGACACTCGTCATTAGGTGTCACCGGCCACGTTGGTCTGGTCTCGTGTTCACGATATTCGCCTGTCAGGTTTTTTCAGGAAATATAGTTATTTTAAGTATCGCCTATCACATCGGTCAGGCCCATGATGTAATCCCGCCTGTACTTTCTTCAGGCCACTTTTTAGTTTATTTTCTTGTTTACCCTCATATTTGTCATTTGTATTTCCATGCCGGTTACGTTTTCAATCAGCTAGGTCTGCGAACTAAATCGCCAGCAGCTTATCGCAATCGCACTCCTTCACTCACGTGAGGGCATCGACAGGATTCCATATACTACGTTGTTAGCTTATTGCTTTACATCCTTTCCTGGCCTACATGGTATTCTTCGGGCCCTTCTTTCCATAGTCTAGACAGTTAGGCTCTCAGTTCTCCAGTCTCATAAGGCTAGGGGATTTTGTCAGTGCTCGCACCACAACCAAGTCTTCAGGTTTAGTTAGTACCGTCCACGCTTCCTTCTGAAGCGTTTCCAGTTCCTCCCTCGTGCATTGGGGCAGTATCTGCGACATTCAGCATTCTGTCCTGGCTCTACCCACAGGACGGATGCAGGCGTCATTATGGTTGACTTATGTATCCGAACTCTCGTGGGAGATATTGCTTCGCAGTTTGGATCAGGGGTTTCTTTGCACAGGCCATTCAAGTCTCTTTTCACCCTACATGGCTGGTTTTTGCCCCCCTTTTATAGGCCTACCCACGGACATGGCTACCGGCAAACCACTAGCCATTTAGTTAGGTAAGATGCGTCTTGCAGTTACGGTGGGTCTCGGTGTTTAGCCCACTAGGGCTCTTCGGCTTTCGTGTCCGTAGCCCTGACCACAAATATATAAATATATATATATTGTGGGGAGTCACTCTGGTAGATAGCAGTGCGGGTGCAGTATAGAGGCAAAACGGAGTCCAGAAAGTGTAGCAAACAGTGTTTAATTCACACTTGCAGCAAATACACAGCAAACAGTCACTTGGTGTTAATTCACACCCATCAGAAAACGTGCGGCAAACCAAAATAGTCCAAAACAGGTTCCAGTCACCTGGGAGGCTTTAGGTGCAGGTTCGCACCTGGCTGTCAGTCCAGCCGCAAGGCGATCGACCTCCGGCTTCCAGGCCGTCTGCACTCCTCCTTGCTTGGGCTCTCGCTTCCAGCCCAGAGAACTCCACACAGCACAGCATGGATCAGCACTCCCAAACTCAAGTGATTCCACAGCCTAACAGCAGCTCCAGGACAATCACCACTCAGCTGCTGAGGAGGCTGCCTTTAAAGGCCCGGATAAAGTCCGGCCTGGACCGTGGGAATAGGCACCAATAGGCACCCACCCAACTCTTTGCCTACTCCCAGTAAGAGCCGGCCCGGATTGGCTTTGCAGCCAAACTAAATATCAAATTGTCAAGCAGCACTAGCTGCTGCTGACACAAAAACCCGGCTCTTACCTCACCGAGGCCAGGAACCTCGGTGACACATACCTCCCGTCGACAACGGTACCTTGCACCTTACCACATACCCTCCCTTTGTTCAACCCTGAGGGGTGAACACATGTGAGGCAGTGGACGCGGGACAGGGCATCTGCGTTACCCTGCAAGCGGCCTGCCCTGTGTTCCACCGAAAATTTAAAATTTTGCAAGGATAGGAACCACCTGGTGACCCGAGCATTCCTCTCCTTGGCCTGGCTCATCCACTTGAGAGGGGAATGGTCGGTCACCAGACGGAACCTCCTCCCTAACAGGTAATAGCGGAGAGATTCGAGTGCCCACTTGATGGCCAGGCACTCCCTCTCCACTATACTATACCTGGTCTCGGCTGGGGTGAGTTTACGGCTCAGGAAGACAACGGGATGTTCTTCCCCATTGACTTCCTGAGACAGTACTGCACCGAGACCTACCTCCGAGGCATCCGTCTGAACGACGAACTCCCTGTTGAAGTCGGGTGTCACCAAAACCGGGGACCCACACAGGGCCGACTTCAACACGGAGAAAGCCTCCTCCGCCTTCTCACTCCAGCTAACCTTCCCAGATTTTCGCCCCTTCACCAGGTCTGTCAACGGCGCTGCTATTGTGGCAAAGTGGGGCACAAACCGCATGTAGTACCCTACAATTCCCAGGAAGGACTTTACCTGCCTGGTGGTGACCGGTCAGGGCCAGTTACGTATGGCCTCTACCTTAGTTACCTGCGGCTTGATGACTCCCCGCCCAATAACATATTCCAGATACTTGGTCTCTTCCAACCCAATCGCACACTTCTTTGGATTGGCGGTTAGACCAGCTTTCCTCAGGGCATCCACTACCGCCTGCACTTTGGGCAAATGGCTTTCCCAGTCGGGTGCTGTGGATGATTACATCATCTAAGTAGG
>JAKVIS010001714.1:0-29838 GCA_033119425.1 Bufotes viridis
AAATACTGGGTTGGTATCTGCTTTTGAATTCCTGGAGCAGGTAGAGGCTGATTGCACAGGTGCTAAGTTCATTCAGTGCTAGCAAAGAACTTTGATTGAAAAGGCCAGGCGCATTCTCAGTATGCCAACTCCCAGAAATGCATAAAAGGTATGGTATCTCATGAGAGGTGGTGAGTTGCAGACGCTATACTGATCTGCACTAGTGTTGAGCTCGAATATTCTAATCACAAATTTGTATCGGTAATTATTGTCACTTTGAGAATTTGCAAAGATCTAGAATATAGAAGCTATATCTTTGGTAATCAAAAAACAATCTGGGCTTTTTTTCATCCTTTTATGCTATCTTTCATCCATACCATTTATTTCTTTAATAGTTATTATTTTACCCATCATTAATAAACCCATACAAGATGTTTTTTTACTTTTTCACAAATAAAAAATTTTTAGATTTTTTACTAGTTCTCAAATATTTTTAAATGATTATTATATTAACAGACCAATCTGAAGAGGCTATATACCAAAAACAGAACATGAAGCAAAGTCAACAACCAATCCACAAGACAGCTACAGTCAGCACGACCTTACAATAACAGGCTGTTGCACTGCGCGAAACTTACCACTAGCAATAATCACACCTCAAGTTAAACCTCATTGGATATGCTGTTACTTGCCAGGGACTCGCTTCTCATCTGATTGATAGCCAGAAAGCATGAAAATTGCTTTATTCACTGGACGACCGAGGAGCTGCTACTAAGATCATTATCAGGGTGATAAATATGCCAATTTATTTATGCCAGCTATCTCTTCTCTCACTGCATAGCTTGGCTGCATAAACATTTTCAGCTTTCAATTGTCCTAATATTATGTCAAATTTTCTATACTGTTTTGTCAGGTAAACACATTTGCATAAACATGAATATGGGAAATAATAGGCATGTACTTTTTCAGCCTAAAAAGCGGACTCTGCTAGTTTGCATCTCCTTCTCATATTCAAGTTTATGCAGAATTAGTTTATAACAAAACTAGTATAGAAATGTTATAGAATATAATATTAGGACAATTAGAAAACTGGAAAAATTTTATGCAGCCTCCTAAACAGTGAGAAAAGAGTTAGCTGTCATCCAAAAGACATGTACAATTTTTGTCACCCTAATGATAATGATCTAGGAGCACAGGTCCCCGAAGCCATCCAATTTAAATCAAGCAATTTTGAGGCTTCTTGCCTCCTGGTCACATGAGAGCAGGGTTTGAGTACTTCATTGTGCTTCAGGCTGCTATTGTAAGGTCTGCTAACTGTACTTGTCCCATGGATAGTTTACTGGCTTGCACATACCTAGTTTATGAGTACTTTTGATTATAGCTGCATTGAAATACTGGGTTGGTATCTGCTTTTGGATTCCTGGAGCAGGTAGGGCAGTTGCACAGGTGCTAAGTTCATTCAGTGCTAGCAAAGAACTTTTGATTGGAAAGGCAGGCGCATTCTCATTATGCCAACTCCAAAAATGCATAAAGGTATGGTATCTCATGAGAGGTGGTGAGTTGCAGACGCTATACTGATCTGCACTAGTGTTGAGCTCGAATATTCTAATCACAAATTTGTATCGGTAATTATTGTCACTTTGAGAATTTGCAAAGATCTAGAATATAGAGCTATATCTTGGCAATCAAAAAACAATCTAGGCTTTTTTAATCCTTTATGCTTTCATCCATACCATTTATTTTTTAATAGTTATTATTTTACCCATCATTAATAAACCCATATTAAGATGTTTTTTTTTTTTTTCACAAATAAAAAATGTTTTAGATTTTTTTACGGATTCTAAAATATTTTTTAAATAGATTATTATATTTAACAGACAATCACAGAGAGGCTATATACCAAAAACAGAAATGTACAAGTCAACAACCAATCCACAAGACAGCTACAGTCAGCAAACCTTACAATAACAGGCTGTTGCACTGTGGAAACACCTAGCACAACCACACCTCAGTTGAAACCTCATTGGATATGCTATTGCCAGGACTAGCTCTCATCTGATTGATAGCCAGAAAGTATGAAAATTAGCTTAATTAATACTGGATGGCTTGAGGGAGCTGCACCCCAAGATCATTATCATTAGGGTGATAAATATGTTAATTTATTTATGCCAGCTAATCCTCTTCTCACTGCATAGCTTGGCTGCATAAACATTTTCAGCTTTCTAATTGTCCCTAATATTATGTCAATTCCTTTCTATACTGTTTTGTCAGGTAAACTCATTTGCATAAACATGAATATGGGAAATAATAGGCATGTACTTTTTCAGCCTAAAAAAGCAGACTCTGCTAGTTTGCATCTCCTTCTCATATTCAAGTTTATGCAAATTAGTTTATAACAAAACAGTATAGAAATGTTATAGAATATAATATTAGGACAATTAGAAAACGGAAAATTTTATGCAGCCCTCCTAAACAGTGAGAAAAGAGTTAGCTGGCATCCAAAAGACATGTACAATTTTTTGTCACCCTAATGATAATGATCTAGGAGCAGGTCCCCCGAGCCATCCAATTTAAATCAAGCAATTTTGAGGCTTATTGCCTTTAGTCATATGAGAGCAGGGTTTGAGTACTTCATTGTGCTTCAGGCTGCTATTGTAAGGTCTGCTAACTGTACTTGTCCCATGGATAGTTTATTGGCTTGGGCACATTCTTAGTTTATGAGTACTTTTGATTATAGCTGCATTGGAAATACTGGGTTGGTATCTGCTTTGGATTCCTGGAGCAGGTAGGGCAGTTGCACAGGTGCTAAGTCTCATTCAGTGCTAGCAAAGAACTTTGATTGGAAAGGCAGGTGCATTCTCATTATGCCAACTCCAAAAATGCATAAAAGGTATGGTATCTCATGAGAGGTGGTGAGTTGCAGACGCTATACTGATCTGCACTAGTGTTGAGCCTCGAATATTCTAATCACAAATTTGTATCGGTAATTATTGTCACTTTGAGAATTTGCAAAGATCTAGAATATAGAGCTATATCTTTGGTAATCAAAAAACAATCTGGGCTTTTTTTTCATCCTTTTATGCTATCTTTCATCCATACCATTTATTTTTTAATAGTTATTATTTTACCCATCATTAATAAACCCATATTAAAGATGTTTTTTTTTACTTTTCACAAATAAAAAATTTTAGATTTTTTTACGGATTCTAAATATTTTTAAATAGATTATTATATTTAACAGACAATCACAGAGAGGCTATATACCAAAACAGAAATGTACAAGTCAACAACCAATCCACAAGACAGCTACAGTCAGCAAACCTTACAATAACAGGCTGTTGCACTGTGAAACACCTAGCACTAACCACACCTCAGTTAAACCTCATTGGATATGCTATTGCCAGGACTAGCTCTCATCTGATTGATAGCCAGAAAGTATGAAAATTGCTTAATTAATACTGGATGGCTTGAGGGAGCTGCATCTCCAAGATCATTATCATTAGGTGATAAATATGTTATTTATTTATGCCAGCTAACTCTTCTCTCACTGTATAGCTTGGCTGCATAAACATTTTCAGCTTTAATTGTCCTAATATATATCAAATTTCCTTTCTATACTGTTTTGTCAGGTAAACTCATTTGCATAAACATGAATATGGGAAATAATAGGCATGTACTTTTCAGCCTAAAAAAGCAGACTCTGCTAGTTTGCATCTCCTTCTCATATTCAAGTTTATACAAATTAGTTTATAACACAACAGTATAGAAATGTTATAGAATATAATATTAGGACAATTAGAAAACGGAAAATTTTATGCAGCCCTCCTAAACAGTGAGAAAAGAGTTAGCTGGCATCCAAAAGACATGTACAATTTTTGTCACCCTAATGATAATGATCTAGGAGCACAGGTCCCCCTGAAGCCATCCAATTTAAATCAAGCAATTTTGAGGCTTATTGCCTCTTAGTCATATGAGAGCAGGGTTTGAGTACTTCATTGTGCTTCAGGCTGCTATTGTAAGGTCTGCTAACTGTACTTGTCCCATGGATAGTTTACTGGCTTGCACATACTTAGTTTATGAGTACTTTTGATTATAGCTGTATTGAAATACTGGGTTGGTATCTGCTTTGGATTCCTGGAGCAGGTAGGGCAGTTGCACAGGTGCTAAGTTCATTCAGTGCTAGCAAAGAACTTTGATTGGAAAGGCAGGTGCATTCTCATTATGCCAACTCCAAAAATGCATAAAAGGTATGGTATCTCATGAGAGGTGGTGAGTTGCAGACGCTATACTGATCTGCACCTAGTGTTGAGCTTCGAATATTCTAATCACAAATTTGTATCGGTAATTATTGTCACTTTGAGAATTTGCAAAGATCTAGAATATAGAGCTATATCTTTGGCAATCAAAAACAATCTGGGCTTTTTTCATCCTTTTATGCTATCTTTCATCCATACCATTTATTTTTTAATAGTTATTATTTTACCCATCATTAATAAACCCATATTAAAGATGTTTTTTTTTTACTTTCCACAAATAAAAATTTTTTTAGATTTTTTACGGATTCTAGATATTCTTTAAATAGATTATTATATTTACAGACAATCACAGAGAGGCTATATACCAAAAACAGAAATGTACAAGTCAACAACCAATCCACAAGACAGCTACAGTCAGCAAACCTTACAATAACAGGCTGTTGCACTGTGAAACACCTAGCAATAACCACACCTCAGTTAAACCTCATTGGATATGCTATTGCCAGGACTAGCTCTCATCTGATTGATAGCCAGAAAGTATGAAAATTGCTTAATTAATACTGGATGGCTTGAGGAGCTGCACCCCAAGATCATTATCATTAGGGTGATAAATATGTTAATTTATTTATGCCAGCTAACTCTTCTCTCACTGCATAGCTTGGCTGCATAAACATTTTCAGCTTTTAATTGTCCTAATATTATATCAAATTTCCTTTCTATACTGTTTTGTCAGGTAAACTCATTTGCATAAACATGAATATGGGAAATAATAGGCATGTACTTTTTCAGCCTAAAAAAGCAGACTCTGCTAGTTTGCATCTCCTTCTCATATTCAAGTTTATGCAAATTAGTTTATAACACAACAGTATAGAAATGTTATAGAATATAATATTAGGACAATTAGAAAACGGAAAATTTTATGCAGCCCTCCTAAACAGTGAGAAAGAGTTAGCTGGCATCCAAAAAGACATGTACAATTTTTGTCACTCCTAATGATAATGATCTAGGAGCACAGGTCCCCCGAAGCCATCCAATTTAAATCAAGCAATTTTGAGGCTTTTTGCCTCCTGGTCACATGAGAGCAGGGTTTGAGTACTTCATTGTGCTTCAGGCTGCTATTGTAAGGTCTGCTAACTGTACTTGTCCCATGGATAGTTTACTGGCTTGCACATACCTAGTTTATGAGTACTTTTGATTATAGCTGCATTGAAATACTGGGCTGGTATCTGCTTTTGAATTCCTGGAGCAGGTAGGGCAGTTGCACAGGTGCTAAGTTCATTCAGTGCTAGCAAAGAACTTTGATTGGAAAGGCAGGTGCATTCTCATTATGCCAACTCCAAAATGCATAAAAGGTATGGTATCTCATGAGAGGTGGTGAGTTGCAGACGCTATACTGATCTGCACTAGTGTTGAGCTCGAATATTCTAATCACAAATTTGTATCGGTAATTATTGTCACTTTGAGAATTTGCAAAGATCTAGAATATAGAGCTATATCTTTTGGTAATCAAAAAACAATCTGGGCTTTTTTAATCCTTTTTATGCTATCTTTCATCCATACCATTTATTTTTTAATAGTTATTATTTTACCCATCATTAATAAACCCATATTAAAGATGTTTTTTTTCACTTTTCACAAATAAAAATTTTTAGATTTTTTTACGTGATTCTAAAAATATTTTATAAATAGATTATTATATTTAACAGACAATCACAGAGAGGCTATATACCAAAAACAGAAATGTACAAGTCAACAACCAATCCACAAGACAGCTACAGTCAGCAAACCTTACAATAACAGGCTGTTGCACTGTGAAACACCTAGCAATAATCACACCTCAGTTAAACCTCATTGGATATGCTATTGCCAGGACTAGCTCTCATCTGATTGATAGCCAGAAAGTATGGAAAATTGCTTAATTAATACTGATGGTCTTGAGGGAGCTGCACCCCAAGATCATTATCATTAGGGTGATAAATATGCTAATTTATTTATGCCAGCTAACTCCTTCTCTCACTGCATAGCTTGGCTGCATAAACTATTTTCAGCTTTCTAATTGTCCTAATATTATATCAAATTTTTTCTATACTGTTTTGTCAGGTAAATCATTTGCATAAACATGAATATGGGAAATATATAGGCATGTACTTTTTCAGCCTAAAAAAGCAGACTCTGCTAGTTTACATCTCCTTCTCATATTCAAGTTTATGCAAATTAGTTTATAACAAAACAGTATAGAAATGTTATAGAATATAATATTAGGACAATTAGAAAACGGAAAAATTTTATGCAGCCCTCCTAAACAGTGAGAAAAGAGTTAGCTGGCATCCAAAAAGACATGTACAATTTTTGTCACCCTAATGATAATGATCTAGGAGCACAGGTCCCCGAAGCTATCCAATTTAAATCAAGCAATTTTGAGGCTTATTGCCTTTAGTCATATGAGAGCAGGGTTTGAGTACTTCATTGTGCTTCAGGCTGCTATGCAAGGTCTGCTAACTGTACTTGTCCCATGGATAGTTTACTGGCTTGCACATACTTAGTTTATGAGTACTTTTGATTATAGCTGCATTGAAATACTGGGTTGGTATCTGCTTTTGGATTCCTGGAGCAGGTAGGGCAGCTGCACAGGTGCTAAGTTCATTCAGTGCTAGCAAAGAACTTTGATTGGAAAGGCAGGTGCATTCTCATTATGCCAACTCCAAAAATGCATAAAAGGTATGGTATCTCATGAGAGGTGGTGAGTTGCAGACGCTATACTGATCTGCACTCAGTGTTGAGCTCTGAATATTCTAATCACAAATTTGTATCGGTAATTATTGTCACTTTGAGAATTTGCAAAGATCTAGAATATAGAGCTATATCTTTGGTAATCAAAAACAATCTGGGCTTTTTTCATCCTTTTTATGCTATCTTTCATCCATACCATTTATTTTTTAATAGTTATTATTTTACCCATCATTAATAAACCCATATTAAAGATGTTTTTTTTTTTTACTTTTCACAAATAAAAATTTTTTAGATTTTTTTACGGATTCTAAAATATTTTTTAAATAGATTATTATATTTAACAGACAATCACAGAGAGGCTATATACCAAAAACAGAAATGTACAAGTCAACAACCAATCCACAAGACAGCTACAGTCAGCAAAACCTTACACATAACAGGCTGTTGCACTGTGAAACACCTAGCAACAACCACACCTCAGTTAAACCTCATTGATATGCTATTGCCAGGACTAGCTCTCATCTGATTGATAGCCAGAAAGTATGAAAATTGCTTAATTAATACTGGATGGCTTGAGGGGAGCTGCACCCCAAGATCATTATCATTAGGGTGATAAATATGTTAATTTATTTATGCCAGCTAATCTCTTCTCTCACTGCATAGCTTGGCTGCATAAACATTTTCAGCTTTCTAACTGTCCCAATATTATATCAAATTTCTTTTCTATACTGTTTTGTCAGGTAAGCTCATTTGCATAAACATGAATATGGGAAATAATAGGCATGTACTTTTTCAGCCTAAAAAAGCAGACTCTGCTAGTTTGCATCTCCTTCTCATATTCAAGTTTATGCAAATTAGTTTATAACAAAACAGTATAGAAATGTTATAGAATATAATATTAGGACAATTAGAAAACGGAAAAATTTTATGCAGCCCTCCTAAACAGTGAGAAAAGAGTTAGCTGGCATCCAAAAAGACATGTACAATTTTGTCACCCCTAATGATAATGATCTAGGAGCACAGGTCCCCCGAAGCCATCCAATTTAAATCAAGCAATTTTGGAGGCTTATTGCCTTTAGTCATATGAGAGCAGGGTTTGAGTACTTCATTGTGCTTCAGGCTGCTATTGTAAGGTCTGCTAACTGTACTTGTCCCATGGATAGTTTACTGGCTTGCACATACCTAGTTTATGAGTACTTTTGATTATAGCTGCATTGAAATACTGGGTTGGTATCTGCTTTTGGATTCCTGGAGCAGGTAGGGCAGTTGCACAGGTGCTAAGTTCATTCAGTGCTAGCAAAGAACTTTGATTGGAAAGGCAGGTGCATTCTCATTATGCCAACTCCAAAAATGCATAAAAGGTATGGTATCTCATGAGAGGTGGTGAGTTGCAGACGCTATACTGATCTGCACTAGTGTTGAGCTCGAATATTCTAATCACAAATTTGTATTGGTAATTATTGTCACTTTGAGAATTTGCAAAGATCTAGAATATAGAGCTATATCTTTGGTAATCAAAAACAATCTGGGCTTTTTTCATCCTTTTTATGCTATCTTTCATCCATACCATTTATTTTTTAATAGTTATTATTTTACCCATCATTAATAAACCCATATTAAAGATGTTTTTTTTTTACTTTTCACAAATAAAAAATTTTTAGATTTTTTTACGGATTCTAAAATATTTTTTAAATAGATTATTATATTTAACAGACAATCACAGAGAGGCTATATACCAAAAACAGAAATGTACAAGTCAACAACCAATCCACAAGACAGCTACAGTCAGCAAACCTTACAATAACAGGCTGTTGCACTGTGAAACACCTAGCAATAACCACACCTCAGTTAAACCTCATTGGATATGCTATTGCCAGGACTAGCTCTCATCTGATTGATAGCCAGAAAGTATGAAAATTGCTTAATTAATACTGGATGGCTTGAGGGGAGCTGCACCCCAAGATCATTATCATTAGGGTGATAAATATGTTAATTTATTTATGCCAGCTAACTCTTCTCTCACTGCATAGCTTGGCTGCATAAACATTTTCAGCTTTCTAATTGTCCTAATATTATATCAAATTTCCTTTCTATACTGTTTTGTCAGGTAAACTCATTTGCATAAACATGAATATGGGAAATAATAGGCATGTACTTTTTCAGCCTCAAAAGCAGACTCTGCTAGTTTGCATCTCCTTCTCATATTCAAGTTTATGCAAATTAGTTTATAACACAACAGTATAGAAATGTTATAGAATATAATATTAGGACAATTAGAAAACTGGAAAAATTTTATGCAGCCCTCCTAAACAGTGAGAAAAGAGTTAGCTGAGCATCCAAAAGACATGTACAATTTTTGTCACCTCTAATGATAATGATCTAGGAGCACAGGTCCCCCCGAAGCCATCCAATTTAAATCAAGCAATTTTGAGGCTTATTGCCTTTAGTCATAAGGAGAGCAGGGTTTGAGTACGTCATTGTGCTTCAGGCTGCTATTGTAAGGTCTGCTAACTGTACTTGTCCCATGGATAGTTTACTGGCTTGCACATACCTTACTTTATGAGTTCTTTTGATTATAGCTGCATTGAAATACTGGGTTGGTATCTGCTTTTGATTCCTGGAGCAGGTAGGGCAGTTGCACAGGTGCTAAGTTCATTCAGTGCTAGCAAAGAACTTTGATTGAAAAGGCAGGCGCATTCTCATTATGCCAACTCCAAAAATGCATAAAAGGTATGGTATCTCATGAGGTGGTGAGTTGCAGACGCTATACTGATCTGCACTAGTGTTGAGCTGGAATATTCTAATCACAAATTTGTATCGGTAATTATTGTCACTTTGAGAATTTGCAAAGATCTAGAATATAGAGCTATATCTTTGGTAATCAAAAACAATCTGGGCTTTTTTTTCAATCCTTTTATGCTATCTTTCATCCATACCGTTTATTTTTTAATAGTTATTATTTTACCCATCATTAATAAACCCATATTAAAGATGTTTTTTTTTACTTTTCACAAATAAAAAGTTTTTTAGATTTTTTTACGGATTCTAAAATATTTTTTAAATAGATTATTATATTTAACAGACAATCACAGAGAGGCTATATACCATAAACAGAAATGTACAAGTCAACAACCAATCCACAAGACAGCTACAGTCAGCAAACCTTACAATAACAGGCTGTTGCACTGTGAAACACCTAGCAATAACCACACCTCAGTTAAACCTCATTGGATATGCTATTGCCAGGACTAGCTCTCATCTGATTCATATGCCAGAAAGTATGAAAATTGCTTAATTAATACTGGATGGCTTGAGGGAGCTGCACCCCAAGATCATTATCATTAGGTGATAAATATGTTAATTTATTTATGCCAGCTAACTCTTCTCTCACTGCATAGCTTGGCTGCATAAACATTTTCAGCTTTCTAATTGTCCTAATATTATATCAAATTTCCTTTCTATACTGTTTTGTCAGGTAAACTCATTTGCATAAACATGAATATGGGAAATAATAGGCATGTACTTTTTCAGCCTAAAAAGCAGACTCTGCTAGTTTGCATCTCCTTCTCATATTCAAGTTTATGCAAATTAGTTTATAACACAACAGTATAGAAATGTTATAGAATATAATATTAGGACAATTAGAAAACGGAAAAATTTTATGCAGCCCTCCTAAACAGTGAGAAAGAGTTAGCTGGCATCCAAAAAGACATGTACAATTTTTGTCACCCTAATGATAATGATCTAGGAGCACAGGTCCCCCGAAGCCATCCAATTTAAATCAAGCAATTTTGAGGCTTATTGCCTTTAGTCATATGAGAGCAGGGTTTGAGTACTTCATTGTGCTTCAGGCTGCTATTGTAAGGTCTGCTAACTGTACTTGTCCCATGGATAGTTTACTGGCTTGCACATACTTAGTTTATGAGTACTTTTGATTATAGCTGCATTGAAATACTGGGCTGGTATCTGCTTTGGATTCCTGGAGCAGGTAGGGCAGTTGCACAGGTGCTAAGTTCATTCAGTGCTAGCAAAGAACTTTGATTGGAAAGGCAGGTGCATTCTCATTATGCCAACTCCAAAAATGCATGAAAGGTATGGTATCTCATGAGAGGTGGTGAGTTGCAGACGCTATACTGATCTGCACTAGTGTTGAGCTCCGAATATTCTAATCACAAATTTGTATCGGTAATTATTGTCACTTTGAGAATTTGCAAAGATCTAGAATATAGAGCTATATCTTTGGTAATCAAAAACAATCTGGGCTTTTTTTTCATCCTTTTTATGCTATCTTTCATCCATACCATTTATTTTTTAATAGTTATTATTTTACCCATCATTAATAAACCCATATTAAAGATGTTTTTTTTTTTTACTTTCCACAAATAAAAAATTTTTTTAGATTTTTTTTACGGATTCTAAAATATTTAACAGACAATCACAGAGAGGCTATATACCAAAAAACAGAAATGTACAAGTCAACAACCAATCCACAAGACAGCTACAGTCAGCAAACCTTACAATAACAGGCTGTTGCACTGCAGAAACACCTAGCAATAATCACACCTCAGTTAAACCTCATTGGATATGCTATTGCCAGGACTAGCTCTCATCTGATTGATAGCCAGAAAGTATGAACATTGCTTAATTAATACTGGATGGCTTGAGGGGAGCTGCACCCCAAGATCATTATCATTAGGGTGATAAATATGTTAATTTATTTATGCCAGCTAACTCTTCTCTCACTGCATAGCTTGGCTGCATAAACATTTTCAGCTTTCTAATTGTCCTAATATTATATCAAATTTCCTTTCTATACTGTTTTGTCAGGTAAACTCATTTGCATAAACATGAATATGGGAAATAATAGGCATGTACTTTTTCAGCCTAAAAAAAGCAGACTCTGCTAGTTTATATCTCCTTCTCATATTCAAGTTTATGCAAATTAGTTTATAACAAAACAGTATAGAAATGTTATAGAATATAATATTAGGACAATTAGAAAACGGAAAAATTTTATGCAGCCCTCTTAAACAGTGAGAAAAGAGTTAGCTGGCATCCAAAAAGACATGTACAATTTTTGTCAACCTAATGATAATGATCTAGGAGCACAGGTCCCCCCGAAGCTAACCAATTTAAATCAAGCAATTTTGAGGCTTATTGCCTTTAGTCATATGAGAGCAGGGTTTGAGTACTTCATTGTGCTTCAGGCTGCTATTGTAAGGTCTGCTAACTGTACTTGTCCCATGGATAGTTTACTGGCTTGCACATACTTAGTTTATGAGTACTTTTGATTATAGCTGCATTGAAATACTGGGTTGGTATTTGCTTTTGGATTCCTGGAGCAGGTAGGGCAGTTGCACAGGTGCTAAGTTCATTCAGTGCTAGCAAAGAACTTTGATTGGAAAGGCAGGTGCATTCTCATTATGCCAACTCCAAAAATGCATAAAAGGTATGGTATCTCATGAGAGGTGGTGAGTTGCAGACGCTATACTGATCTGCACTAGTGTTGAGCTTGAATATTCTAATCACAAATTTGTATCGGTAATTATTGTCACTTTGAGAATTTGCAAAGATCTAGAATATAGAGCTATATCTTTGGTAATCAAAAACAATCTGGGCTTTTTTTCATCCTTTTATGCTATCTTTCATCCATACCATTTATTTTTTAATAGTTATTATTTTACCCATCATTAATAAACCCATATTAAAGATGTTTTTTTTTTTACTTTTCACAAATAAAAATTTTTTTAGATTTTGTTTACGGATTCTAAAATATTTTTTAAATAGATTATTATATTTAACAGACAATCACAGAGAGGCTATATACCAAAAAACAGAAATGTACAAGTCAACAACCAATCCACAAGACAGCTACAGTCAGCAAACCTTACAATAATAGGCTGTTGCACTGTGAAACACCTAGCAGTAACCACACCTCAGTTAAACCTCATTGGATATGCTATTGCCAGGACTAGCTCTCATCTGATTCATAGCCAGAAAGTATGAAAATTGCTTAATTAATACTGGATGGCTTGAGGGGAGTTGCACTTCAAGATCATTATCATTAGGTGATAAATATGTTAATTTATTTATGCCAGCTAATCTCTTCTCTCACTGCATAGCTTGGCTGCATAAACATTTTCAGCTTTAATTGTCCCAATATTATATCAAATTTTTCTATACTGTTTGTCAGGTAAATTCATTTGCATAAACATGAATATGGGAAATAATAGGCATGTACTTTTTCAGCCTAAAAAAGCAGACTCTGCTAGTTTGTATCTCCTTCTCATATTCAAGTTTATGCAAATTAGTTTATAAATAAAACAGTATAGAAATGTTATAGAATATAATATTAGGACAATTAGAAAACGGAAAAATTTTATGCAGCCCTCCTAAACAGTGAGAAAAGAGTTAGCTGGCATCCAAAAAGACATGTACAATTTTTGTCACCCTAATGATAATGATCTAGGAGCACAGGTCCCCCGAAGCCATCCAATTTAAATCAAGCAATTTTGAGGCTTATTGCCTTTAGTCATATGAGAGCAGGGTTTGAGTACTTCATTGTGCTTCAGGCTGCTATTGTAAGGTCTGCTAACTGTATTTGTCCCATGGATAGTTTACTGGCTTGCACATACCTAGTTTATGAGTACTTTTGATTATAGCTGCATTGAAATACTGGGTTGGTATCTGCTTTTGGATTCCTGGAGCAGGTAGGGCAGTTGCACAGGTGCTAAGTTCATTCAGTGCTAGCAAAGAACTTTGATTGGAAAGGCAGGCGCATTCTCATTATGCCAACTCCAAAAATGCATAAAAGGTATGGTATCTCATGAGAGGTGGTGAGTTGCAGACGCTATACTGATCTGCACTAGTGTTGAGCTGGAATATTCTAATCACAAATTTGTATCGGTAATTATTGTCACTTTGAGAATTCGCAAAGATCTAGAATATAGAGCTATATCTTTGGTAATCAAAAAACAATCTGGGCTTTTTTTCAATCCTTTTTATGCTATCTTTCATCCATACCGTTTATTTTTTAATAGTTATTATTTTACCCATCATTAATAAACCCATATTAAAGATGTTTTTTTTTTTACTTTTCACAAATAAAAAGTTTTTTAGATTTGTTTTTACGGATTCTAAAATATTTTTTAAATAGATTATTATATTTAACAGACAATCACAGAGAGGCTATATACCAAAAACAGAAATGTACAAGTCAACAACCAATCCACAAGACAGCTACAGTCAGCAAACCTTACAATAACAGGCTGTTGCACTGTGAAACACCTAGCAATAACCACACCTCAGTTAAACCTCATTGGATATGCTATTGCCAGGACTAGCTCTCATCTGATTCATAGCCAGAAAGTATGAAAATTGCTTAATTAATACTGGATGGCTTGAGGGGAGCTGCACCCCAAGATCATTATCATTAGGGTGATAAATATGTTAATTTATTTATGCCAGCTAACTCTTCTCTCACTGCATAGCTTGGCTGCATAAACATTTTCAGCTTTCTAATTGTCCTAATATTATATCAAATTTCCTTTCTATACTGTTTTGTCAGGTAAACTCATTTGCATAAACATGAATATGGGAAATAATAGGCATGTACTTTTTCAGCCTAAAAAAGCAGACTCTGCTAGTTTGCATCTCCTTCTCATATTCAAGTTTATGCAAATTAGTTTATAACACAACAGTATAGAAATGTTATAGAATATAATATTAGGACAATTAGAAAACGGAAAAATTTGATGCAGCCCTCCTAAACAGTGAGAAAAGAGTTAGCTGGCATCCAAAAAGACATGTAGAATTTTTGTCACCCTAATGATAATGATCTAGGAGCACAGGTCCCCCCGAAGCCATCCAATTTAAATCAAGCAATTTTGAGGCTTATTGCCTTTAGTCATATGAGAGCAGGGTTTGAGTACGTCATTGTGCTTCAGGCTGCTATTGTAAGGTCTGCTAACTGTACTTGTCCCATGGATAGTTTACTGGCTTGCACATACTTAGTTTATGAGTACTTTTGATTATAGCTGCATTGAAATACTGGGTTGGTATCTGCTTTTGGATTCCTGGAGCTTGTAGGGCAGTTGCACAGGTGCTAAGTTCATTCAGTGCTAGCAAAGAACTTTGATTGGAAAGGCAGGTGCATTCTCATTATGCCAACTCCAAAAATGCATAAAAGGTATGGTATCTCATGAGAGGTGGTGAGTTGCAGACGCTATACTGATCTGCACTTGTGTTGAGCTGGAATATTCTAAACACAAATTTGTATCGGTAATTATTGTCACTTTGAGAATTTGCAAAGATCTAGAATATAGAGCTATATCTTTGGTAATCAAAAAACAATCTGGGCTTTTTTTAAATCCTTTTTATGCTATCTTTTATCCATACCGTTTATTTTTTAATAGTTATTATTTTACCCATCATTAATAAACCCATATTAAAGATGTTTTTTTTTTTTTACTTTTCACAAATAAAAAATTTTTTTAGATTTTTTTTATGGATTCTAAAATATTTTTTAAATAGATTATTATATTTAACAGACAATCACAGAGAGGCTATATACCATAAACAGAAATGTACAAGTCAACAACCAATCCACAAGACAGCTACAGTCAGCAAACCTTACAATAACAGGCTGTTGCACTGTGAAACACCTAGCAATAACCACACCTCAGTTAAACCTCATTGGATATGCTATTGCCAGGACTAGCTCTCATCTGATTCATAGCCAGAAAGTATGAAAATTGCTTAATTAATACTGGATGGCTTGAGGGGAGCTGCACCCCAAGATCATTATCATTAGGGTGATAAATATGTTAATTTATTTATGCCAGCTAACTCTTCTCTCACTGCATAGCTTGGCTGCATAAACATTTTCAGCTTTCTAATTGTCCTAATATTATATCAAATTTCCTTTCTATACTGTTTTGTCAGGTAAACTCATTTGCATAAACATGAATATGGGAAATAATAGGCATTTACTTTTTCAGCCTAAAAAAAAGCAGACTCTGCTAGTTTGCATCTCCTTCTCATATTCAAGTTTATGCAAATTAGTTTATAACTCAACAGTATAGAAATGTTATAGAATATAATATTAGGACAATTAGAAAACTGAAAAATTTTATGCAGCCCTCCTAAACAGTGAGAAAAGAGTTAGCTGGCATCCAAAAAGACATGTACAATTTTTGTCACCCTAATGATAATGATCTAGGAGCACAGGTCCCCCCGAAGCCATCCAATTTAAATCAAGCAATTTTGAGGCTTATTGCCTTTAGTCATATGAGAGCAGGGTTTGAGTACTTCATTGTGCTTCAGGCTGCTATTATAAGGTCTGCTAACTGTACTTGTCCCATGGATAGTTTACTGGCTTGCACATACTTAGTTTATGAGTACTTTTGATTATAGCTGCATTGAAATACTGGGTTGGTATCTTCTTTTGGATTCCTGGAGCAGGTAGGGCAGTTGCACAGGTGCTAAGTTCATTCAGTGCTAGCAAAGAACTTTGATTGGAAAGGCAGGTGCATTCTCATTATGCCAACTCCAAAAATGCATGAAAGGTATGGTATCTCAAGAGAGGTGGTGAGTTGCAGACGCTATACTGATCTGCACTAGTGTTGAGCTCGAATATTCTAATCACAAATTTGTATCGGTAATTATTGTCACTTTGAGAATTTGCAAAGATCTAGAATATAGAGCTATATCTTTGGTAATCAAAAAACAATCTGGGCTTTTTTTCATCCTTTTTATGCTATCTTTCATCCATACCATTTATTTTTTAATAGTTATTATTTTACCCATCATTAATAAACCCATATTAAAGATGTTTTTTTTTTTACTTTTTCACAAAATAAAAAATTTTTTAGATTTTTTTTACGGATTCTAAAATATTTAACAGACAATCACAGAGAGGCTATATACCAAAAAACAGAAATGTACAAGTCAACAACCAATCCACAAGACAGCTACAGTCAGCAAACCTTACAATAACAGGCTGTTGCACTGTGAAACACCTAGCAATAATCACACCTCAGTTAAACCTCATTGGATATGCTATTGCCAGGACTAGCTCTCATCTGATTCATAGCCAGAAAGTATGAAAATTGCTTAATTAATACTGGATGGCTTGAGGGGAGCTGCACCCCAAGATCATTATCATTAGGTGATAAATATGTTAATTTATTTATGCCAGCTAATCTCTTCTCTCACTGCATAGCTTGGCTGCATAAACATTTTCAGCTTTTAATTGTCCTAATATTATATCAAATTTTTCTATACTGTTTTGTCAGGTAAACTCATTTGCATAAACATGAATATGGGAAATAATAGGCATGTACTTTTTCAGCCTAAAAAAAGCAGACTCTGCTAGTTTATATCTCCTTCTCATATTCAAGTTTATGCAAATTTGTTTATAACAAAACAGTATAGAAATGTTATAGAATATAATATTAGGACAATTAGAAAACGGAAAAATTTTATGCAGCCCTCCTAAACAGTGAGAAAAGAGTTAGCTGGCATCCAAAAAGACATGTACAATTTTTGTCAACCTAATGATAATGATCTAGGAGCACAGGTCCCCCCGAAGCTATCCAATTTAAATCAAGCAATTTTGAGGCTTATTGCCTTTAGTCATATGAGAGCAGGGTTTGAGTACTTCATTGTGCTTCAGGCAGCTATTGTAAGGTCTGCTAACTGTACTTGTCCCATGGATAGTTTACTGGCTTGCACATACTTAGTTTATGAGTACTTTTGATTATAGCTGCATTGAAATACTGGGTTGGTATCTTCTTTTGGATTCCTGGAGCAGGTAGGGCAGTTGCACAGGTGCTAAGTTCATTCAGTGCTAGCAAAGAATTTTGATTGGAAAGGCAGGTGCATTCTCATTATGCCAACTCCAAAAATGCATAAAAGGTATGGTATCTCATGAGAGGTGGTGAGTTGCAGACGCTATACTGATCTGCACTAGTGTTGAGCTTGAATATTCTAATCACAAATTTGTATCGGTAATTATTGTCACTTTGAGAATTTTCAAAGATCTAGAATATAGAGCTATATCTTTGGTAATCAAAAGACAATCTGGGCTTTTTTTCATCCTTTTTATGCTATCTTTCATCCATACCATTTATTTTTTAATAGTTATTATTTTACCCATCATTAATAAACCCATATTAAAGATGTTTTTTTTTTTTTACTTTTCACAAATAAAAATTTTTTAGATTTTTTTACGGATTCTAAAATATTTTTTAAATAGATTATTATATTTAACAGACAATCACAGAGAGGCTATATACCAAAAACAGAAATGTACAAGTCAACAACCAATCCACTAAGACAGCTACAGTCAGCAAACCTTACAATAACAGGCTGTTGCATCTGTGAAACACCTAGCAATAACCACACCTCAGTTAAACCTCATTGGATATGCTATTGCCAGGACTAGCTCTCATCTGATTCATAGCCAGAAAGTATGAAAATTGCTTAATTAATACTGGATGGCTTGAGGGGAGCTGCACCTCAAGATCATTATCATTAGGTGATACATATGTTAATTTATTTATGCCAGCCAACTCTTCTCTCACTGCATAGCTTGGTTGCATAAACATTTAGCTTTATTGTCCTAATATTATATCACTTTTTTTCTATACTGTTTTTGTCAGGTAAATTCATTTGCATAAACATGAATATGGGAAATAATAGGCATGTACTTTTTCAGCCTAAAAAAAAGCAGACTCTGCTAGTTTGTATCTCCTTCTCATATTCAAGTTTATGCAAATTAGTTTATAACAAAACAGTATAGAAATGTTATAGAATATAATATTAGGACAATTAGAAAACGGAAAAATTTTATGCAGCCCTCCTAAACAGGGAGAAAAGAGTTAGCTGGCATCCAAAAAGACATGTACAATTTTTGTCACCCTAATGATAATGATCTAGGAGCACAGGTCCCCCCGAAGCTTTCCGAATTAAATCAAGCAATTTGAGGCTTTTTGCCTCCTGGTCACATGAGAGCAGGGTTTGAGTACTTCATTGTGTTTCAGGCTGCTATTGTAAGGTCTGCTAACTGTACTTGTCCCATGGATAGTTTACTGGCTTGCACATACCCAGTTTATGAGTACTTTTGATTATAGCTGCATTTAAATACTGGGTTGGTATCTGCTTTTGGATTCTTGGAGCAGGTAGGGCAGTTGCACAGGTGCTAAGTTCATTCTGTGCTAGCAAAGAACTTTGATTGGAAAGGCAGGTGCATTCTCATTATGCCAACTCCAAAATGCATAAAAGGTATGGTATCTCATGAGAGGTGGTGAGTTGCAGACGCTATACTGATCTGCACTAGTGTTGAGCTCGAATATTCTAATCACAAATTTGTATCGGTAATTATTGTCACTTTGAGAATTTGCAAAGATCTAGAATATAGAGCTATATCTTTGGTAATCAAAAAACAATCTGGGCTTTTTTTTAATCCTTTTTATGCTATCTTTCAACCATACCGTTTATTTTTTAATAGTTATTATTTTACCCATCATTAATAAACCCATATTAAAGATGTTTTTTTTTTTACTTTTCACAAATAAAAATGTTTTAGATTTTTTTACTGGATTCTAAAATATTTTTAAATAGATGATTATATTTAACAGACAATCACAGAGAGGCTATATACCAAAACAGAAATGTACAAGTCAACAACCAATCCACAAGACAGCTACAGTCAGCAAACCTTACAATAACAGGCTGTTGCACTGTGAAACACCTAGCAACAACTACACCTCAGTTAAACCTCATTGGATATGCTATTGTTAGGACTAGCTCTCATCTGATTGATAGCCAGAAAGTATGAAAATTGCTTAATTAATACTGGATGGCTTGAGGGGAGCTGCACCTCAAGATAATTATCATTAGGTGATAAATATGTTAATTTATGTTATGCTAACTCTTCTCTCACTGATAGCTTGGCTGCATAAACATTTTCAGCTTTCAATTGTCCTAATATTATATCAAATTTCCTTTCTATACTGTTTTGTCAGGTAAACTCATTTGCATAAACATGAATATGGGAAATAATAGGCATGTACTTTTTTCAGCCTAAAAAGCAGACTCTGCTAGTTTGCATCTCCTTCTCATATTCAAGTTTATGCAAATTAGTTTATAACAAAACAGTATAGAAATGTTATAGAATATAATATTAGGACAATTAGAAAACGGAAAAATTTTTATGCAGCCCTCCTAAACAGTGAGAAAAGAGTTAGCTGGCATCCAAAAAGACATGTACAATTTTTGTCACCCTAATGATAATGATCTAGGAGCACAGGTCCCTCGAAGCCATCCAATTTAAATCAAGCAATTTTTGAGGCTTTTGGCTCCTGGTCACATGAGAGCAGGGTTTGAGTACTTCATTGTGCTTCTGGCTGCTATTGTAAGGTCTGCTAACTGTACTTGTCCCATGGATAGTTTACTGGCTTGCACATACCTAGTTAATGAGTACTTTTGATTATAGCTGCATTGAAATACTGGGTTGGTATCTGCTTTTGAATTCCTGGAGCAGGTAGGGCAGTTGCACAGGTGCTAAGTTCATTCAGTGCTAGCAAAGAACTTTGATTGGAAAGGCAGGCGCATTCTCATTATGCCAACTCCAAAATGCATAAAAGGTATGGTATCTCATGAGAGGTGGTGAGTTGCAGACGCTATACTGATCTGCACTAGTGTTGAGCTCCGAATATTCTAATCACAAATTTGTATCGGTAATTATTGTCACTTTTGAGAATTTGCAAAGATCTAGAATATAGAGCTATATCTTTTGGTAATCAAAAAACAATCTGGGCTATCTTTCATCCATACCATTTATTTTTTAATAGTTATTATTTTACCCATCATTAATAAACCCATATTAAAGATGTTTTTTTTTTTACTTTTCACAAATAAAAATGTTTTAGATTTTTTTACGGATTCTAAAATATTTTTTAAATAGATTATTATATTTAACAGACAATCACAGAGAGGCTATATACCAAAAACAGAAATGTACAAGTCAACAACCAATCCACAAGACAGCTGACAGTCAGCAAACCTTACAATAACAGGCTGTTGCATCTGTGAAACACCTAGCAATAACCACACCTCAGTTAAACCTCATTGGATATGCTATTGCTAGGACTAGCTCTCATCTGATTCATAGCCAGAAAGTATGAAAAATTGCTTATTAATACTGATGGCTTGAGGGGAGCTACCTCAAGATCATTATCATTAGGTGATAAATATGTTAATTTATTTATGCCAGCTAATTTCTCTCACTGCATAGCTTGGCTGCATAAACATTTTAGCTTTTAATTGTCCTAATATTATGTCAAATTTCCTTTCTATACTGTTTTGTCAGGTAAACACATTTACATAAACATGAATATGGGAAATAATAGGCATGTACTTTTTCAGCCTAAAAAAAAGCAGACTCTGCTAGTTTGCATCTCCTTCTCATATTCAAGTTTATGCAAATTAGTTTATAACAAAACAGTATAGAAATGTTATAGAATATAATATTAGGACAATTAGAAAACGGAAAATTTTATGCAGCCCTCCTAAACAGTGAGAAAAGAGTTAGCTGTCATCCGAAAAGACATGTACAATTTTTGTCACCCTAATGATAATGATCTAGGAGCACAGGTCCCCCCGAAGCCATCCAATTTAAATCAAGCAATTTTGAGGCCTTTTGACTCCTGGTCACATGAAAGCAGGGGTTGAGTACTTCATTGTGCTTCAGGCTGCTATTGTAAGGTCTGCTAACTGTACTTGTCCCATGGATAGTTTACTGGCTTGCACATACCTAGTTTATGAGTACTTTGATTATAGCTGCATTGAAATACTGGGTTGGTATCTGCTTTTGAATTCCTGGAGCAGGTAGGGCATTTGCACAGGTGCTAAGTTTATTCAGTGCTAGCAAAGAACTTTGATTGGAAAGGCAGGCGCATTCTCATTATGCCAACTCCAAAAATGCATAAAAGGTATGGTATCTCATGAGAGTGGTGAGTTGCAGACGCTATACTGATCTGCACTAGTGTTGAGCTTGAATATTCTAATCACAAATTTGTATCGGTAATTATTGTCACTTTGAGAATTTGCAAAGATCTAGAATATAGAGCTATATCTTTGGTAATCAAAAACAATCTGGGCTTTTTTAATCCTTTTATGCTATCTTTCATCCATACCGTTTATTTTTTAATAGTTATTATTTTACCCATCATTAATAAACCCATATTAAAGATGTTTTTTTTTTACTTTTCACAAATAAAAATGTTTTTAGATTTTTTTACGGATTCTAAAAATATTTTTTAAATAGATTATTATATTTAACAGACAATCACAGAGAGGCTATATACCAAAAACAGAAATGTACAAGTCAACAACCAATCCACAAGACAGCTACAGTCAGCAAACCTTACAATAACAGGCTGTTGCACTGTGAAACACTCATAGCAATAACCACACCTCAGTTAAACTCCTCATTGGATATGCTATTGCCAGGACTAGCTTCTCATCTGATTGATAGCCAGAAAGTATGAAAATTGCTTAGTGTACTGGATGGCTTGAGGGAGCTGTACCACAAGATCATTATCATTAGTGTGATAAATATGTCAATTTATTTATAGCCAGCTAATCTCTTCTCTCACTGCATAGCTTGGCTGCATAAACATTTTCAGCTTTCTAATTGTCCTAATATTATGTCAAATTTCCTTTCTATACTGTTTTGTCAGGTAAACTCATTTGCATAAACATGAATATGGGAAATAATAGGCATGTACTTTTTCAGCCTAAAAAAGCAGACTCTGCTAGTTTGCATCTCCTTCTCATATTCAAGTTTATGCAAATTAGTTTATAACAAAACAGTATAGAAATGTTATAGAATATAATATTAGGACAATTAGAAAACGGAAAAATTTTATGCAGCCCTCCTAAACAGTGAGAAAAGAGTTAGCTGGCATCCAAAAAGACATGTACAATTTTTGTCACCCTAATGATAATGATCTAGGAGCACAGGTCCCCGAAGCCATCCAATTTAAATCAAGCAATTTTGAGGCTTATTGCCTTTAGTCATATGAGAGCAGGGTTTGAGTACTTCATTGTGCTTCAGGCTGCTATTGTAAGGTCTGCTAACTGTACTTGTCCCATGGATAGTTTACTGGCTTGCACATACTTAGTTTATGAGTACTTTTGATTATAGCTGCATTGAAATACTGGGTTGGTATCTGCTTTTGAATTCCTGGAGCAGGTAGGGCAGTTGCACAGGTGCTAAGTTCATTCAGTGCTAGCAAAGAACTTTGATTGGAAAGGCAGGCGCATTCTCATTATGCCAACTCCAAAAATGCATAAAGGTATGGTATCTCATGAGAGGTGGTGAGTTGCAGACGCTATACTGATCTGCACTAGTGTTGAGCCTCGAATATTCTAATCACAAATTTGTATCGGTAATTATTGTCACTTTGAGAATTTGCAAAGATCTAGAATATAGAGCTATATCTTTAGTAATCAAAACACACAATCCTTGTACTATCTTTCATCCATACCATTTATTTTTTTAATAGTTATTATTTTACCCATCATTAATAAACCCATATTAAAGATGTTTTTTTACTTTTTCACAAATAAAAAATGTTTTTGATTTTTTCTAGATTCTAAAATATTTTTTTAAATAGATTATTATATTTAACAGACAATCACAGAAGAGGCTATATACCAAAAACAGAGAAATGTACGAAGTCAACAACCAATCCACAAGACAGCTACAGTCAGCAAACCTTACAATAACAGGCTGTTGCACTGTGAAACACCTATAACAACCACACCCTCAGTTAAACCTCATTGGATATGCTATTGCCAGGACTAGCTCTCATCTGATTGATAGCCAGAAAGTATGAAAATTGCTTAATTACTACTGGATGGCTTGAGGGAGCTGCACCCAAGATCATTATCATTAGGGTGATAAATATGTTAATTTATTTATGCCAGCTAACTCTTCTCTCACTGCATAGCTTGGCTGCATAAACATTTTCAGCTTTCTAATTGTCCTAATATTATGTCAAATTTCCTTTCTATACTGTTTTGTCAGGTAAACTCATTTGCATAAACATGAATATGGGAAATAATAGGCATGTACTTTTTCAGCCTAAAAAAGCAGACTCTGCTAGTTTTGCATCTCCTTCTCATATTCAAGTTTATGCAAATTAGTTTATAAAACAACAGTAGTAAATAGCATAGAATATAATACTAGGACAGTTAGAAACGGAAAAATTTTATGCAGCCCTCCGTAAACAGTGAGAAAGAGTTGCTGGCATCCAAAAGACATGTACAGATTTGTCACCCTAATGATAATGATCTAGGAGCACAGAGTCCCCGAAGCCATCCAATTTAAATCAAGCAATTTTGAGGCTTATTGCCTTTGGTCACATGAGAGCAGGGTTTGAGTACTTCATTGTGCTTCAGGCTGCTATTATAAGGTCTGCTAACTGTACTTGTCCCATGGATAGTTTACCAGCTTGCACATACCTAGTTTTATGAGTACTTTTGATTATAGCTGCATTGAAATACTGGGTTGGTATCTGCTTTTGAATTCCTGGAGCTAGGTAGGGCAGTTGCACAGGTGCTAAGTTCATTCAGTGCTAGCAAAGAACTTTGATTGGAAGGCAGGCGCATTCTCATTATGCCAACTCCAAAAATGCATAAAGGTATGGTATCTCATGAGAGGTGGTGAGTTGCAGACGCTATACTGATCTGCACTAGTGTTGAGCTCGAATATTCTAATCACAAATTTGTATCGGTAATTATTGTCACTTTGAGAATTTGCAAAGATCTAGAATATAGAGCTATATCTTTGGTAATCAAAAACAATCTAGGCTTTTTTAAATCCTTTTTATGCTATCTTTCATCCATACCATTTATTTTTAATAGTTATTATTTTACCCATCATTAATAAACCCATATTAAAGATGATTTTTTTACTTTCCACAAATAAAAATTTTTTAGATTTTTACGGTTATGAAATATACTTAATGATATATTTAACAGACAATCACAGAGAGGCTATATGCCAAAAACAGAAATGTACAAGTCAACAACCAATCCACAAGACAGCTACAGTCAATAGCAAACCTTACAATAACAGGCTGTTGCACTGTGAAATCACTCTAGCAATAATCCAACCTCAGTTAAACCTCATTGGATATGTGCTATTGCCAGGACTAGCTCTCATCTGATTGATAGCAGAAAGTATGAGAATTGCTTGATTAATACTGGATGGCTTGAGGAGCTGCACCCCAAGATCATTATCATTAGGGTGATAAATATGTTGAATTTATTTATGCCAGCTAACTCTTCTCTCACTGCATAGCTTGGCTGCATAAACATTTTCAGCTTTCTAATTGTCCTAATATTATATCAAATTTCCTTTTCTATACTGTTTTGTCAGGTAAACTCATTTGCATAAACATGAATATGGGAAATAATAGGCATGTACTTTTTCAGCCTAAAAAGCAGACTCTGCTAGTTTGCATCTCCTTCTCATATTCAAGTTTATGCAAATTAGTTTATAACACAACAGTATAGAAATGTTATAGAATATAATATTAGGACAATTAGAAAACGGAAAATTTTATGCAGCCCTCCTAAACAGTGAGAAAAGAGTTAGCTGGCATCCAAAAGACATGTACAATTTTGTCACCCTAATGATAATGATCTAGGCATCAGGTCCCCGAAGCCATCAATTTAAATCAAGCAATTTTGAGGCTTATTGCCTTTGGTCACATGAGAGCAGGGTTTGAGTACTTCATTGTGCTTCAGGCTGCTATTGTAAGGTCTGCTAACTTGTACTTGTCCCATGGATAGTTTACTGGCTTGCACATACTTAGTTTATGAGTACTTTTGATTATAGCTGCATTGAAATACTGGGTTGGTATCTGCTTTTGGATTCCTGGAGCAGGTAGGGCAGTTGCACAGGTGCTAAGTTCATTCAGTGCTAGCAAAGAACTTTGATTGGAAAGGCAGGTGCATTCTCATTATGCCAACTCCAAAAATGCATAAAAGGTATGGTATCTCATGAGAGGTGGTGAGTTGCAGACGCTATACTGATTCTGCACTAGTGTTGAGCTCGGAATATTCTAATCACAAATTTGTATCGGTAATTATTGTCACTTTGAGAATTTGCAAAGATCTAGAATATAGAGCTATATCTTTGGTAATCAAAAAACAATCTGGGCTTTTTTCATCCTTTTATGCTATCTTTCATCCATACCATTTATTTTTAATAGTTATTATTTTACCCATCATTAATAAACCCATATTAAAGATGTTTTTTTTACTTTTCACAAATAAAAATTTTTTAGATTTTTTTACGGATTCTAAAATATTTTTAAATGATTATATTTAACAGACA
Organism: Bufotes viridis; assembly: GCA_033119425.1. Taxonomy (NCBI): domain Eukaryota; kingdom Metazoa; phylum Chordata; class Amphibia; order Anura; family Bufonidae; genus Bufotes; species Bufotes viridis. The sequence continues at coordinate 26,383 of JAKVIS010001714.1, forward strand.
ATCACAGAGAGGCTATATACCAAAAACAGAAATGTACAAGTCAACAACCAATCCACAAGACAGCTACAGTCAGCAAACCTTACAATAACAGGCTGTTGCACTGTGAAACACCTAGCAATAACCACACCTCAGTTAAACCTCATTGGATATGCTATTGCCAGGACTAGCTCTCATCTGATTGATAGCCAGAAAGTATGAAAATTGCTTAATTAATACTGGATGGCTTGAGGAGCTGCACCCCAAGATCATTATCATTAGGGTGATAAATATGTTAATTTATTTATGCCAGCTAACTCTTCTCTCACTGCATAGCTTGGCTGCATAAACATTTTCAGCTTTCTAATTGTCCTAATATTATATCAAATTTCCTTTCTATACTGTTTTGTCAGGTAAACTCATTTGCATAAACATGAATATGGGAAATAATAGGCATGTACTTTTTCAGCCTAAAAAAGCAGACTCTGCTAGTTTGCATCTCCTTCTCATATTCAAGTTTATGCAAATTAGTTTATAACAAAACAGTATAGAAATGTTATAGAATATAATATTAGGACAATTAGAAAATGGAAAAATTTTATGCAGCCCTCTAAACAGTGAGAAAGAGTTAGCTGGCATCCAAAAAGACATGTACAATTTTTGTCACCCTAATGATAATGATCTAGGAGCACAGGTCCCCCAAGCCATCAATTTAAATCAAGCAATTTTGAGGCTTATTGCCTCTCTGGTCACATAGAGCAGGGTTTGAGTACTTCATTGTGCTTCAGGCTGCTATTGTAAGGTCTGCTAACTGTACTTGTCCCATGGATAGTTTACTGGCTTGCACATACCTAGTTTATGAGTACTTTTGATTATAGCTGCATTGAAATACTGGGTTGGTATCTGCTTTTGAATTCCTGGAGCAGGTAGGGCAGTTGCACAGGTGCTAAGTTCATTCAGTGCTAGCAAAGAACTTTGATTGGAAAGGCAGGTGCATTCTCATTATGCCAACTCCAAAAATGCATAAAAGGTATGGTATCTCATGAGAGGTGGTGAGTTGCAGACGCTATACTGATCTGCACTAGTGTTGAGCTCGAATATTCCTAATCACAAATTTGTATCGGTAATTATTGTCACTGAGAATTTGCAAAGATCTAGAATATAGAGCTATATCTTTGGTAATCAAAAAACAATCTGGGCTTTTTTAAATCCTTTTTATGCTATCTTTTATCCATACCGTTTATTTTTAATAGTTATTATTTTACCCATCATTAATAAACCCATATTAAAGAGGTTTTTTTTACTTTTCACAAATAAAAAATTTTTAGATTTTTTTTATGGATTCTAAAATATTTTATAAATAGATTATTATATTTAACAGACAATCACAGAGAGGCTATATACCATAAACAAAAATGTACAAGTCAACAACCAATCCACAAGACAGCTACAGTCAGCAAACCTTACAATAACAGGCTGTTGCACTGTGAAACACCTAGCAATAACCACACCTCAGTTAAACCTCATTGGATATGCTATTGCCAGGACTAGCTCTCATCTGATTCATAGCCAGAAAGTATGAAAATTGCTTAATTAATACTGGATGGCTTGAGGGGAGCTGCACCCCAAGATCATTATCATTAGGGTGATAAATATGTTAATTTATTTATGCCAGCTAACTCTTCTCTCACTGCATAGCTTGGCTGCATAAACATTTTCAGCTTTCTAATTGTCCTAATATTATATCAAATTTCCTTTCTATACTGTTTTGTCAGGTAAACTCATTTGCATAAACATGAATATGGGAAATAATAGGCATGTACTTTTTCAGCCTAAAAAAGCAGACTCTGCTAGTTTGCATCTCCTTCTCATATTCAAGTTTATGCAAATTAGTTTATAACACAACAGTATAGAAATGTTATAGAATATAATATTAGGACAATTAGAAAACGGAAAAATTTTATGCAGCCCTCCTAAACAGTGAGAAAAGAGTTAGCTGGCATCCAAAAAGACATGTACAATTTTTGTCACCCTAATGATAATGATCTAGGAGCACAGGTCCCCCAAGCCATCCAATTTAAATCAAGCAATTTTGAGGCTTATTGCCTTTAGTCATATGAGAGCAGGGTTTGAGTACTTCATTGTGCTTCAGGCTGCTATTGTAAGGTCTGCTAACTGTACTTGTCCCATGGATAGTTTACTGGCTTGCACATACTTAGTTTATGAGTACTTTGATTATAGCTGCATTGAAATACTGGGTTGGTATCTGCTTTTGGATTCCTGGAGCAGGTAGGGCAGTTGCACAGGTGCTAAGTTCATTCAGTGCTAGCAAAGAACTTTGATTGAAAGGCAGGTGCATTCTCATTATGCCAACTCCAAAAATGCATAAAAGGTATGGTATCTCATGAGAGGTGGTGAGTTGCAGACGCTATACTGATCTGCACTAGTGTTGAGCTCGAATATTCTAATCACAAATTTGTATTGGTAATTATTGTCACTTTGAGAATTTGCAAAGATCTAGAATATAGAGCTATATCTTTGGCAATCAAAAAACAATCTGGGCTTTTTTTCATCCTTTTTATGCTATCTTTCATCCATACCATTTATTTTTTAATAGTTATTATTTTACCCATCATTAATAAAACCATATTAAAGATGTTTTTTTTTTTACTTTTCACAAAAAAAAAAAATTTTTAGATTTTTTTTACGGATTCTAAAATATTTTTTAAATAGATTATTATATTTAACAGACAATCACAGAGAGGCTATATACCAAAAAACAGAAATGTACAAGTCAACAACCAATCCACAAGACAGCTACAGTCAGCAAACCTTACAATAACAGGCTGTTGCATCAGAAACACCTAGCAATAACCACACCTCAGTTAAACCTTCATTGGATATGCTATTGCCAGGACTAGCTCTCATCTGATTGATAGCCAGAAAGTATGAAAATTGCTTAACTAATACTGGATGGCTTGAGGGGAGCTGCACCTCAAGATCATTATCATTAGGGTGATAAATATGTTAACTTATTTATGCCAGCTAATCTTCCTCTCACTGCATAGCTTGGCTGCATAAACATTTTCAGCTTTCTAACTGTCCCAACATTACATCAAACTTCTTTCTATACTGTTTTGTCAGGCAAACTCATTTGCATAAACATGAATATGGGAAATAATAGGCATGTACTTTTTCAGCCTAAAAAGCAGTCTTGCTAGTTTGCATCTCCTCCTCATATTCAAGTTTATGCAAATTAGTTTATAACATACAACAGTATAGAAATGTTATAGAATATAATATTAGGACAATTAGAAAACGGAAAATTTTATGCAGCCTCTCTAAACAGTGAGAAAAGAGTTAGCTGGCATCCAAAAGACATGTACAACTTTTGTCACCCCAATATAATGATCTAGAGCACAACGGTCCCCCGAAGCCATCCAATTTAAATCATAGCAATTTTGAGGCTTATTGCCTTTA
>JAKVIS010001715.1:0-29777 GCA_033119425.1 Bufotes viridis
ATATATATTTATTTTGCCACTAATACACGGCAAACTGGGATTTAGAATATATCACTGCACCGCAGAATGGCAAATAGCCACTAATTTATTTCCACGTTTGCAAAACACAAAAGGCTTTTCAACAGCTAAGTGCAACGCTAACCGGCAAATATCTTGAATATATTACGGCACCGCAGAACGACAAATAGGCCCTCATTTTTTCTACTTTTTTCACAACACAAAAGACTTTTCAACAGCTAAGTGCAACGCTAAATGGCAAATATATTTTTATATCGCCACTAATACACAGCAAACTGGGCTTTAGAATATATCACTGCACCGCAGAATGGCAATTAGGCTCTATTTTTTTCCATTTTAACAAAACACAAAAAGGCTTTTCAACAGATAAATGCAACGATGAACGACAAATATATATTTATTTTGCCACTAATACACGGCAAACTGGGATTTAGAATATATCACTGCACCGCAGAATGGCAAATAGCCACTAATTTATTTCCACTTTTCCACAACACAAAAGGCTTTTCAACAGATAAGTGCAGCGCAGAACGGCGAATATATTTTTATTTCACCATTAATACCACGAAATCACAGAAAATAATACACTATAATAAAAGATGCAAGTATAACATATGGACTAAGCACTCATTCATGATAAAATCTGAGACACTTGGTCAATACATTTTGATCAAAGTACATCTAAGCCCACCTACCAGGTGACAAGGTGGTCTCAGTTCAGGCGGGTTCCTATGCTAAGCTATTCATGCTGTAGTGCATGTTATAGGAGCACAGTCCCCACACATATGGTGTGCTGCCTCTTGTTACCTCCATGTGCATCAGCAACCGGTGGGAGGAGAGACACACACATCTATATGTACCACCTTAATCAAGGTCACCTATTAGATAGGTGGGGCAAAAGTGCACTTGAATATCAAGGTGCCACTCCTTCAAGACAAAATCAAACAAATCACAGAAAAAAACTATATATAAACCATCCTGCACGATATGGTATTAAATGCGCAGATGTATATGGTTACATTTACAAAATCACAGAAAATAATGCACTACAATAATAGATGCAAGCATAACATATGGACTAAGCCCTAATTCTTGATCAAATCGGAGACGCTTGGTCAATACATTTTGATCAAAATACATCTAAGCCCACCTACTAGGCGACAAGGTGGTCTCAGTTCATGTGAGTTCCTATGCTAACCTATTCATGCTGTAGGGCAGTTTTCAGGAGCACAGTCCCCACACATATGGTGTGCTGCCCTTTGTTACCTCCATGTGCATCAGCAACCGGTGGGAGGAGAGACACACACACCTATATGTACCACCTTAATCAAGGAAACTAGATTTGAGCGTAACACCTGGATGTTTGGGTTCAAGAAGTTTGGCCAAACTTCATGAAAATGTTCGGGTTCGGGATTCGAACTCAACCCGAACTTGACCCCCGAACCTGAAACCCTTTGAAGTCAATGGGGACCCGAACTTTTAGGCACTAAAAAGGCTTTTAAAATAGCCCTGGAAAGGGCTAGAGGTCTGCAAAGGCATCAAAATGTAGGTAAATCCCTGCAAACAAATGTGGATAGGGAAATGACTTAAAATAAAATAAAAATTAACCAATATCACTTGGTAACTTGAAGGAGGAGGTGGAATAGGAGGTTGGGGTGGCGTGAGGTGGGAATGCTATGGGAGTTGAAGTTCTCATCACAGCCAAAAAGGATTCATGTCTGCCTGCAGTGCCACAGGCCTCATTCACAGACTCAGGGCCATGGCAACTATACTTGGGAGCTGAAGTTCACATCACATCAAAGATGGATTCATGTCTGCCAGTAGTGTCACAGGCCTCACTCACAGACTCAGGCTAATGGCAACCATACATGGGAGTTGAAGTTGTCATCAAGGCCAAGAAGAAATCATGTCTGCCTGCAGGGCCACAGGCCTCATTCAAACAATCAGGCCCACAAGAGGAAAGTTAAAATCACGGCAAGACAGTATTGATTTCACCCAGTAATTCCACAGTCCTCATTCACAGATTCAGACCCATGGCACCCGCAAAGAGGAGAGCTGTCCCTTAACTGCAACACAGGCCTCAGGTCAACCTGCAATGGAACAGGCCATTATCATTTATGTAGGCCCCTGACACCCAGACAGATGATAAGTTATTTGACAGTAAAGGAGGTTAATGTCTCCCACCAATGCAGCAAGCGATTAAAAGAAATATCGGCCCTGACAACCAGACAATGGGGCGGTCATTTGACAGTAAAAGAGGTTAATGTCTCTCACTAATACAGCAGGCGATGAAACAAAAATATAGGCCCCTGACAACCAGACAATGGGGCGGTCATTTGACAGTAAAAAGAGGTTAATTTCTCCCACCAATGCAGCAAGCGATGAAACAAAAATATAGACCCTGAAAACCAGACAATGGGGCGGTCATTTGACAGTAAAAGAGGTTAATGTTTCCCACCAATGCAGCAAGCGATGAAACAAAATATAGGCCCCTGACAACCAGACAATGTAGAGGTCATTTGACAGTCTAAGGAGTTTAATGTCTCCCACCAATGCAGCAAGCGATGAAACAAAATATAGGCCCCTGACAACCAGACAATGGGGCGGTCATTTGACAGTATAAAGAGGATAATTTCACCCACCAAAGCAACAGGTGATCATCTGAAACGTAGGACCCTGGCACCCAGACAGAGGAGAGGTCCCATAGCAGAAAATCAGGTTTCATGTCACCCAGCAATGGAAAAGGCCACTTTCAGTTATTTAGGCCCCAGCAGCCAGACAGAGGAGAGAGGTCCCATAGCAGAAAATCAAGCTTGATATCACCCGCCAAAGCAGCAGGCGATTAACGGAATTTTAGGCCCCTGAATCCCAGACAGAGGAGAAGTTCATTAAACTTGGGGTTCCCCCAAAATAATGGTACAATTAGAAAAAGAGTACAAGAATGTATGGTTGAGGGCGAGGCAGTTATAAATGTCTATTCTGCACAAGGTACGGACAAGTCCTGGGGGATCCATGCCTGGTTCATTTTAATGAACGTGAGCTTGTCCATGTTGGCTGTGGACAGGCGGCTACGTTTGTCTATAATGACGCCCCTGCCGTGTTAAATACACGTTCAGACAATACACTGAACGCCTCTGCCTTCGCCTTGTGCTTCCACTTATACCCCGTTTCAGTTGAGAATGCCTTCAAGTGCGCGTGTACCAGCGTGCGCTTGTAGTCGCGCATCTTCCTATCACGCTCCAGTGCGGGAATTAAGGTGGGCACGATGTCCTTGTACCGCCAGGCCGCCCAGAGGTAAAGATAAACTGTCCTCTGTAGGTGGTGTATCGTCTGTGTCCTCCGTATCCACCCAGCCATGCTCCAGTGATGGCCCTGAGCTGCGTAGGGTGCCACCCGGCAGTGAATCCAGTTCCTCCTCCTCTACCTCATCCTCCTTCTCATCCTCCAGAAGTGTGCCCTGGCTGTCCACATGTGTACCTGGCCTCTGCTGGTGCAGGAACCCACCCTCTGAGCCACTTCTGTATAACCTGCCTAAAAACCCTGTGAAAAGCCCCCTTCCTCCTCCTCCTGTGCCGCATCCTCTTCCATCATTGCTGTACTATTTTTTTCAAGTAGACATAGAAGGGATATTGTAATGCTAACAACGGCGTCATTAGCACTGGCCATGTTGGTTGAGTACTCCAGAGACCGGAACAAGGTACACAGGTCTTGCATGCAGGACCAGTCACTGGTGGTGAAGTGGTGCTGATCTGCAGAGCGACTGACCCATGCATACTGCATCTGAAACCCCACTATCGCCCGCTGCTGCTCGCATCAGTCTCTCCATCATATGCAAGGTGGAGTTCCACCTGGTGGGCATGTTGCATATGAGGCGGTGAGCAGGAAGGTGGGTATTTCCTCCTTCTCTCCAATGTCTGGGACATGGACAGCTGGGGCTGAATGCTACCATGTGACATGGTGGCGATGCTTGGTGATGGTGTTGTATGTAGTGGTGTTGGTGGAACATCCTCTGTTTGCTGGTCGCCAGGTGCCACGATGATGCCAGAGGTGGAGGGAGAGACCGAGCTAGCAGCAGAAGAGGCAGCAGGAGGAGCATGAGAGAGTTCTTTGTTTTTAAGATGTTTACTCCACTGCAGTTCATGCTTTGCATGTAGATGCCTGGTAATGCAGATTGTGCTCAGGTTAAGAACGTTTATGCCTCGCTTAAGGCTCTGATGGCACAACATGCAAACCACTCGTGTCTTGTCATCAGGGCATTGTGTTAAGATCTGCCACGCCAATGAACTCCTTTGAGCAGGCCTTGGTGTGCTCGGTGCCTGGGTGCGGTGGACAGTAGCAGGCGTACTGTCTCTGGAATGGCCACTGCGCTTTTGCACCCTGCTCCCTCTTTTGCTGTGCTGTTGCCTCTGTGCGACCACCCCCTCTTCCTCAGAACTGCACGCCTCACTAGCACAACCTTCAGTATAGTCTGGGTCTAGGACTTCATCATCCTCCACATCATCTTCCACCCATTCATGACCCCTGCCCTCCTCGTCGGTTTGCACATTTCAGAAAGCCACAGCAGTTGGCACCTGTGTTTCGTCATCATCCTATGTCCTCATCCTGCAAGAAAAGTGGTTGAGCATCAGTGCATTCAAGGTCTTCCTCTTCTGGTGCAGGGCTAGGTGGATGGGCCGGGGAAACCCTGCCAACAGAGTCATCAAAAAGCATGAGACTTTCCTGCATGATTTGGGGCTCTGACTGCTTGGCTGATTTGCAAGGGGGTGAGATGGAAGACTGATGGGCATGGGCTGCAGTTGCCAACTCTGAGCTTTCTGCAGAGAAGTGGGTGTTAGATACTGTGAAGGAACTAGAGGCACTGTAAGCCACCCAATCTACTATCGCCTGTACATGTTCTGGCTTCACCATCCATAGAGCGTCATTTGGGCCTATCAAATAACGCTGCAGATTCTGTCGCCTACTTGCACCAGAGGAAGGTGTTTGACTTGGAGCGGTAGTTGGTGCTAAACGGCCACGTCCTCTCCCAGCAACAGGAGCTCCACCACGACCATGCCTACGTCCCTTATTTGATGTTCTCCTCATTATTTGTGTTCACCCACCAAGCTGAAAGATTGGTCTTTCTCTGGTGTCAATTTACCTGCCACTAGTCGACAATTACGTTCGCTAAGGCAGTGCCTGTGTCATAAAAATGCTCTGTGGACCCAGAATAATGTTTTTTGAGCCCAAAATACACTGATTCTCAATTTCTATGCGGAAATGTAAAAATACATTTTGGTACGCTGTATGCACAAGTGGTTTGTGGAACAAGAACAAGTATTTTTGGAATAAAATACAGAAAATAAGTATTTCACTGCAGTAAATTGAAGTTAATTATTCATACGTCAGATGCACAACAGTTTTTTAGGCCTAAAACACGGCTTTATTCAATAAAACCCCAAAATGCAGTTTTTAACTGCTGGACATTAAAAATAGATATTTATACTATGTATGGACACCAGATTTGCGGACCCAGAACACGGATTTGGTCACCAAAATTCACAAATGCAGTATTAGACTGTTATAAATTGGAAATAATTATTTAAACGACGGATGCACAACTGTTTTTTCGGCCTAAAACACAGCTTTTTTTTAATAAAACCCCAAAATGCAGTTTTTTACTGATGTAAATTTAAATTAGATATTTATACCGTGTATGTACAACTGCTTTGTGAAGCAAGAATATTGCTTTTTTCACACAAAAAAGAATAATGCACTATTTCTCAGCTGTAATGTGAAATCGGTATTTCTACGGTGTATTTCAAGATGCTCTGTGGATCAGGATTACCACTCTTTTGTCACAAAATACACTTATGCGGTCTTTCACAGCAGCAATGTAAAATAGGTGGTTGTAATGGGTATTTCAGACTGTTTGGTAGACCTTGAATAACATTTTTTTTTTATAAAATACAAAGAAGCACTATTTCCATGCAGAAATATAAAATATGTCGTCGGACGGTGTATGCAGAACTGTTTTGTGGACAAGGAATACGGTTTTTCCCCCAAAATTACACGGATTCTCTATTTCACCTCAGAAATGTCAAATATATATTTTGGCGGTGTAAAATAGGCTTGTTAGATCAGGATGACCACTTTTTTTTAACTAAAATACACTGATGCACTAGCTGAAATGGAATATACGGTTTAGTGCATAGTATACAAAAGTGCTTGGTGGCACCACAGAGCCCAGTCTAGACAAATGGACTATGTCACGGCTTTTGTCACCAAAATTCACAAATGCAGTTTTTCACTGCTGTAAATTAAATGTAGGTACTTATACCATGTATGTACAACTGCTTTGTGAAGCTAGAATATTGCTTTTTTTCCCACAAAATAGAATAATGCACTATTTCTCAGCTATAATGTGAAATCGGTATTTAAGCGGAGTATTTCAAGATGCTCTGTGGATCAGGATTACCACTCTTTTGTCAAAAAATACACTTATGCTGTATTTCCCAGCAGCAATGTAAAATAGGTGGTTGTAATGGGTATTTCAGACAGTTTGGTGGACCTTGAATAACGTTTTTTTTTCTATAGAATACAAAGAAGCACTATTTCCATGCAGAAATATAAAATATGTCGTTGGACGGTGTATGCAGAACTGTTTTGTGGACAAGGAATACGTTTTTTCCCCCAAAATTACACGGATTCTATATTTCACTGCAGAAATGTCAAATATATATTTTGGTGGTGTAAAATAGGCTTGGTGGATCAGGATGACCCTTTTTTTTAAAGTGAAATACACTGATGCACTATTTGGTAGCTGAAATGGAATATACGGTTTAGTGCATAGTATACAAAAGTGCTCGGTGGCACAACAGAGCCCAGGCTAGACAAATGGACTATGTCACGGCTTTTGTCACCTAAATTCACAAATGCAGTTTTTCACTGCTGTAAATTAAATGTAGGTATTGATACCGTGTGTGTACAACTGCTTTGTGAAGCAAAAATATAGCTTTTTTCACACAAAAAAAGAATAATGCACTATTTCTCAGCTATAATGTGAAATCGGTATTTAAGCGGTATATTTCAAGATGCTCTGTGGATCAGGATTACCACTCTTTTGTCAAAAAAATACACTTATGCTGTATTTCACAGTAGCAATGTAAAATAGGTGGTTGTAATGGGTATTTAAGACTGTTTGGTGGACCTTGAAATATAAAATATGTTGTTTAATAGTGTATGCAGAACTGTTTTGCGGACAAGGAATACGTTTTTTCCCCCCCAAAATTACACGGATTCTCTATTTCACGGCAGAAATGTCAAATGTATATTTTGGCGGTGTAAAATAGGCTTGGTGGATCAGGATGACCACTTTTAAACTAAAATACACTGATGCACTAGCTGAAATGGAATATATGGTTTAGTGCATTGTATGGCACCACAGATCCCAGGCTAGACAAATGGACTATGTCACCTTTTAAACATACAAAAGGCAATATAGGAGACTTGAGCAGCCAGAAAAAAAAGGTTTTTTTCCTTCACTGAGCTACAAAATAGGATTAGGCTGATGTCCCTGGCTGGCTGGCAGACATGCAGTACACTGCAGTGCCTAAAATGGCCACCGACCCCCACCGCAGTAACAGATGGATTACAAAAAAAATCTCCCTGGCAGTGGCTGGGTACAGAAATGTTGGATTGCTGAGGCTCCCTCCCTCTGTGTGCTGTATCTTGTGGATTAAAGTTGCACAGGTTCTTCAAATATCTTCCCTATTTTGTCCCTAATTGCACCAGCAGCAACCTTGCTCTAATCTCAATTCAACTATACAGTTTGGGTTCGCTCAACCCTAAAGGTCACCTATTAGATAGGTGGGGCAAAAGTGCACTTGAATATCATTCCCAGTATAGGAGTATATTTTGATCAAAATGTTTGGACCAAGTGTCTCAGATTTTATCAAGAATGAGGGCTTAGTCCATATGTTATGCTTGCATCTATTATTATAGTGCATTATTTTCTGTGATTTTGTAAATGTAGCCATATACATCCACACATTTAATACCATACCGTGCAGAATGGTTTATATATAGTTTTTCTGTGATTTGGCCACTAATACAGGGCAAACTCAGCTTTAGAATATATCACTGCACCGCACAAGCGCAAATATATTATTATTTTGCCACTAATACACGGAAAAAAGGGCTTTAAAACATATAACTACACCGCACAAGGGCAAATAAGACATACTGTAGAAATATTTTATTGTAATAAACCCTGTTAATGGCTGTATCAAACAGCACTTGCACCCCAATTACAAGACCGTTTGCTGGAATGACAGAGCTATATAATGGAAATTAGGATCCCAGTCAGTGCACCAAGGTGTAATAGGATTGTTCCTATTACCCAGTTTGTAACCTCCCCTACTGAACCATGTTCTAATTCCTTCCTATTGTTTCCCTGCACTTATTAATCCTTTTTTTCACCACAATCCAGTCTTTCCTATCACTGTCCCTAGCGCCTGCAGACACGTCTCTCCTTACACTAAGTACGCTGGTAAATGGCAGACTCTAAGATGGCTGCCGCTATTTGTAGGGCTCTGACATCACAGGGCTGACTGCTGATTGGCTGCATGTATGGCATTATGGGTGATCCCGCTTTCCCAGAGTTCCTCTCTCCATATCGGCACATGTACAGCAGCCATTTTAGGAAAAAATGCTTTTCGTTACCACGAAGCGTGAGGATCAAATTTTTTCTTAAATTCGGATCGAATTCCACTTCGTCAACTTCGATTCGCTCATCTCTACTTATAATATTTTTTGAAAATGTTTTAATCTATCCCAGATTTGGTTCATGGGAGACAAGTCCGAAGACACCAAAAGCCACGGTAGCTTGCTTAGGCAACAAAAATTCGATTTGGCTGCTTGTCTGAATTTCACAGACCAATTCGCTTTGTGATGAATTATTTTGTTACGAAGCGCATTTCTTTGTAAGTAGCGGACGCAATGATGGGGAATGGCGATTATGCCGGCCTCTGTCATTGAACCCCTCAGATGCCACGCTTATCATAGAATCAGGGCTTTCAGGGGTTAATCAGTTAAAAAAATGTAAATAATACTCACCTTATTTATTTGAGTGTGAAGAGGCCACCACAGAAATCTCATGCGGTGCATCATGCAGGCTGGTGTGGTGACATCATACGTCCCTACATACAAGATTTCTAGTGGGATCTCCAATCAACATGGCCGTGGCAGCCTCTTCATGATGGATGAGGTAAATAGGTTTGGTTTTTTTAACGCCATTTCAAGGAAAATTGATTTGTTACTAGTGATGAGTGGCAGAATAGAATATTCATCATATATTCGAGAATTCGCTATTTTCTTGATTGTGAAAATCTGCAATGTAATAATCACGTAATGCGCACAAAATACAGGCGTAGGTCACTATAGCTACCTTTTCCAAACTGCTCGCAGTTTACTGAGACTGGAGAAAATGGTTGGCACGGCAGAACATTACAATAGCTTTATATGCAGATAGAGTGCTCCAATATATTTGCGATTGAGCAAATCAGCAATTAATGATGCGCATATTTTTGCGCGATGCGTGCAACTTCACATTTTAGCAGGTTTGACTACATATTAGTGATTGGTGCACTCAGTATTATCGTGAACTTGTGACATCACAGCACTATTTATGTAGGTAGGTAGCATACATACATACATACAGCACCATGTATGTTGCATGTATATATGGACGGTAGAATCTATCACACTACCTAACACCCTGCACTGGAACCTATCAGCTACACTATATCACTATTTAACCTACACTGACTATATCACACTAACTATCTGTATATATAAACTAAGTAACTAACTAACTAACTAACTAACTTTCTAATGTAATGTGACACAGGAAAGAAGAGAGCACAGCAATAACACTGCTGTCTCTCTCAGAACTGAAATAAACTATAGAAAATGGCTGTGGGGAGGTTCTTATATACTAAAGGGGTAGGCAACTTTCCTATTGGAAAAAAGTGAGGTTACTCAAAAAATGTAGAACATTCAAAAATACAAATATATATCACTATATTCTAAATATTCGCAAATTCTCTAAGTTGCGATATTCACGATTAAAATTCCCAATTTGAATATTCGCGCCCAACACTATTCGTTATCACCATGAGGAATTTCGGTGGTGAATTTAATTTTCCTTGAAATGTGGATTGATGTCCACTACGGATACTACTGATTCACTGAACCCTACTCACAGTAGTACTAACAACATGCAGCCTGGCATTCGCATTGTTGAAAAATGGTTACTGGGACATTTTGACGAAATGGCCATACCACCTACTATATCAATATAGACAGCATGCAATAATAATAAATATTTAAATTTTATTATTGTTACATAATCTAATAACAGGACATATAGAAAATGTATACTGTATATCATAAAATACATAAGAACAGGAGTGAAGGATTGTGGAGAGATGGAACACCAGTACTGGGAATTAAATCATCTAATCACAAGGCTCTACAGTCAAAACAATATGTGTATTTAAATCCATAATATACAGTTGTGTTCAAAATTATTCAACCCCACTGAAATTGAGTGTTTTGGCCAGTTTGACATTGATTTTGATCATTTCAGTCATCTTGTTTACAATTAAATCAAAGAGGCACTTGTAAGTCAGACAAATATAACATAACATTTATAATGAAATAACCACAAATGTCTTTTCTGTGCTCACACCTTTATCAGTTTTATTCAACCCCCAAGTGACATTCATCTTAGTACTTAGTACAACATCCTTTTCCAGTTATAACAGCTTTTAAACGTGAAGCATAGCTTGACACAAGTGTCTTGCAGCGATCTACGGGTATCTTCGCCCATTCTTCATGGGCAAAAGCCTCCAGGTCAGTCACATTCTTAGGGCTTGCGCACTGCAACTGCTTTCTTTAAGTCCCACCAGAGGTTCTCAATCGGATTTAAGGCTGGTGACTGCGATGGCCACTTCAAAATGTTCCAGCCTTTAATCTGCAACCATGCTCTAGTGGACTTGGAGGTATGCTTGGGATCATTGTCCTGTTGAAAGGTCCAACGCCTCCCAAGCCTCAGGTTTGTGACGTACTGCATCACATTTTCATCCAATATCTCCTGGTACTGAAGAGAATTCATGGTACCTTGCACACGCTGAAGCTTCCCTGTACCTGTAGAAGCAAAACAGCAGCATGATTGGCCCCTGCCATACTTCACAGTAGGCATGGTGTTCTTTTCTTTATAGGACTTGTTCTTCCTCCTCCAAACATAAGCGTTGATCCATGGGCCCAAACAGTTCTAATTTTGTTTCATCAGTCCACAGAACACTATGCCAAAACCTTTGTGGTTTGTCCACATGACTTTTGGCATACTGCAGTTGACTCTTCTTATTCTTTGGAGACAGCAAGGGGTGCACCTGGGAGTTCTCCACTTTTCTCCACTTTGCGCTTCAGGTAGCGCACAGCAGCCGAAGTCAGCATCTTCTTTCTGCCACAACCAGGTAGCGTTTCAACCGTGCCCTTTGCCTTGAATTTGCGAATGATGCTTCCTATGGTGTCTCTTGGTATGTTTAACATCTTTGCAATCTTCTTATAGCCATTGCCCTTCCTGTGAAGAGAAATCACCTCTTCTCTTGTCTTCCTGGACCATTCTCTTGACTTCACCATGTTTGTAAACACACCAGTAAATGTCTAGAAGGAGCTGAGTATCACAGTCATTTTACATCTGCCTAATTGGTGCTTATTATGCTTGATTGCTGCTCCTTGACAACCACAGGTGTTTTCAATACCTGATTGAAAACACTTGAATGAACCTCTGTTCTTAAGAGTGGTAGTCTTTAAGGGGTTGAATAATTGTGTCAATGAAGAAATCACAAAAAACATTTAATACTGTATTACAAAAACAATTGATGTCATTTTAGTTGCATTTGGTTCTTTAAAAAGTCCTTGTAAGATTTCATTCTGAACACAATTACAAATGTACACTAAATTCCCTAAAACCCTTTACAGCATTGGGGGTTGAATAATTTTGAACACAACTGTACATCAGAACCCAAAACTACACTTGTTAGTTGCCATCAGGCTTACTAAGGGGTGTGTGTGCCGATGTATTCAAATGCAGCCATCCCAAAACAACGGGGACTGTAACAGACAATAAATATATTGTAGACAGAGAGCACTAATAAAACAGTGAACACTACTAAACCAGACTGGAGAACACGGCCCGACGTCCGCTTAGCTTTCGTGCTTATCTCAGGCCTGTACCACTAGTTCCATGACCAAATCAATTTAACAACAAGGTGTTAATGTACCTGAAATGAAGACTGGAGGGGTTTGGCCATTGTACATTATGCCACCCAAAACCATAATCTTGAGAGCAGAACTGGTGAAACATTCCATCATGAATGTCTCTTCATTGGATTGAACATGTCTCCACTGATGAGCAGGAGGTGCCATATTCGATTTTGTGATATTTCGAGAATACTCGATTGAATATTAGTCATTATTCTATTTATCGCGGATAATTAAATCACATATTATTCGCAATAAATAGAATAATGACGAATATCGTGAATTGAACTTTGAACGGGTTATAGCAGTAACTTTCCTATTGGTTGGCTATCTAGAATTAACAAAGATAACAAATATAGTGCTATATTCTCTATCTTCATTAATTTTAGCCAGCCAATCAATAGGAAAGTTATACCCAATTCAAAGTTTAATTCGCAGTACGCGAATGAACAGATATAATGTAATGTAATATTCACATACTGCGAATAAAACTTTGAATATAGCGCTATATTCTCTATCTCCGTTAATTTTAGCAAGTCAACCAAAAGGAAAGTTATACCCTGTTCAAAGTTCCACTCGCAGTACGCAAATATTACATTATATAATATTCGCGCACTGCGAATTAAACTTTGAACGGGGTATAACTTTCCTATTACTAGAATTAGAGAAGATAGAGAATATAGCGCTAAATTCACTATCTTCATTAAGAACGAAGATAGCGAAATATTCTCCATCTTCGCTATTAACGAAGATAAAGAATATAGCGCTATATTCGTATTCATTATCTTTGTTAATTCTAGCAAGCCAAGTAAGCTTGCCTATACACAGCTCTAAGTTGGGTGTGCAATGTTAGAATATTAGTAATATTACTCACATTGCGCATCCAACTTAGGGAACGGCATATATGCAACTTACTTTACTATTGTTTGGCTCGGTAGAATTAACTAATATGACGAGTACGAATATAGCGCCATATTCTCTATATTCGCTGATTCTAGCAAGCCAATAAGAAAGTTGACTGTACCCAGCTCTAAGTTGGATGCGCAATGCGTGAATATTATTTGCCTATTTTTCCAATAAATAGAATTTATTGCAAAAAATAGGTAAAATAATATTCTCACATTGCGCATCCACCTCGAGCTGTCTATAGGCAACTTTCCTATTAGCGAATATGGAGAATATAGCACTATATTCGTAATCGTCCTATTCGTTAATTCTTTCTACCCAGCAAAACGATAAGCAAGTTGCATATACCCTGCTCTATGCTAGATGCACAATGCGAGTAATAATACTTAATGAATACGAATATAGTATTATAGTATAGTAATATATATATTCTCTATCTTTAGTTATTTCTAGCAAGCCAACTGATAGAAAGTTATACCCAGTTCAAAGTATTATTTGCAGCACGTGAATATTACGTAATGCAATATTCGCGCACAGCGTAATGAAACTTTGAACGGGTATTAACTTTTCTATTGGTTGGCTTGTTAGAATTAACGAAGATAGAGAACATAGCTCTATATTCTCTATCATCGTTAACGGTATCTTGGGTTCAGATTGAAAAAAAAAAAGAAATGCAGAAATGAAAAGCATTAGGGGGCCACTTGGGAAAGACACTGATTCAGATGCAATGCAGCTTAAAACCGGGGATCACCCCAATGCATTAATTTTTAAATTGTAAAATGGCTGCATTATTTCATTACAAAATGGGTGTTTTGTGGGTGAAACAGCTGTTACCCAGCAGATTCATGTGAATTATCGCTTGTGGTGGCTCCTAAGATCATCATGCCAGTAGCCTGGTCATCACACCAGTAGCTGGTGTGATCTTGAAATAAAACACCCGAAAAATAATTATTTAGATGTGATCGGAATATTTGGGGGGATTTATCATGAAGGCTATTTTTGAAGTCAGTTTTTCTTTACTCTATGTTGGAATAGTTTGTTGCAAACGTATCACATTTTGCACATTGTTTGACTTTTGTGCATGTTTAGGTATCATACTTTAGTCTATATATGCATTTCATAGTTACCCCTTTTTTTCTACACAACAACCTACTGGAGTAAGATTTTTAAGACCTTTAAAAAAGTTGCAGTTGATAAATTGGGCTTAAATCAGTCTGAGAGGCTAACCCAAGGCTCAACAACCTCTGGCACTCCAGCTGTTCTGAAACTACAACTAGCAGAATCCTCCTTACATTTCTATGGGAGTTACAAGAACAGCACAGTAAGCATGCTGGAAGTCATAGTTTTACAGCAGTTGGAGTGCCGGAGGTTGCTGATCCGTAACCACATCCACTTTCCCAGCCACTTGGCAAAACTAGAGTGACAGTGTAAAAAGTTCAAAATCTTGCAAATGTTTTGCGCACATATACCCATAATGTAACAAAGTCCTATTCCTAGTCCGCCGTTCACATGGTAAGTATACAGTGTCCACCATTAGATCATGTTGTGATTAGGTTGATCTTACCTTTTGTTTGTATTAATACTGGTTATAATCTGGCGGTATAAATCTAGCAGTGGTTGTTATCATGTACTCACTGTTAGTAGATATTGTTCCGCCAACTGTGGCGTCCCACATGGTGATTGGTAGATTCACTGCGTATCTGTATTTAGAGCGATATTACCTGTCTCACAGTATAGATCGCACATTGTGGAACTATCCTCTAATCTTGGCGTCCCACGTGATCCTAGCAACCCATGTGATCAAGCACGCTGGTTTCAATCCGATCGGGTTTTCACAAGATGCGAGTGTGTAGTGTCTATGGAGCGCCCCACACTACTTTAGAAAAATAGTTTCTTCATTACTTTGTACATTGATCCTGGATTCTGTAAACATGCCTGTAAGTCCCAGACACGTTTCGGAGTCAACCTAACTCCTTCCTCAGTGGCCATGTTTACTTGGATATCTTACTCACTTATATATTCATCCCAGCAGTCCCCACAAAAGCCCGCTCTGGATTCTTTCTTCCCATCATTAATGGCATTCTTTTCCCCAATAATAGTAGAAACATACCACTTTTTCTCCGCTAGACATATGGATATTTAAATTATCCCCTTATTCATGTCCTTTTACCCTTCAGAGACCCACTGTATCACAATGCGTTTCTCATGCGTTTTTTATTTATTCATGGGTTTTTTGCATATAGTTGCCTTTGGTCTTTGATAATGTCAGTCCATATTAATATATTTTTTTAAAAACTCTATATAATCCATTTTTATATATAAAATATGTGTAAACCATAAAATGTGCGGAAATAACAGAAGATAAAAATGAAAAATAAAAAATAAATAGTAAAAAATATAGAAAATAGAAAATAAAAATATACATTCCATAAAAATATATTTCTAACAAACATAATACTTTCTTTTAGTAGTCTACTTAACCATCTAGGGTTAATTCTGTTCTTTCTATTTGTGTATCTACAGTGGATATAAAAAGTATACGGTTAAAATGTCAGGTTTCTGTGCTGTAAAAAAATTAGACAAAGATAAATCATTTCAGAACTTTTTCCACCTTTAATGTGACCTATAAACTGTACCACTCAATCGAAAAACAAACTGAAATCTTTTAGGTGGAGGGAAGAAAACAAAAAAATACTAAAATAATGCAGTTGCATAAGTTTGCCCACCCTCTTTTAACTGGGGATGTAGCTGTGTTCAGAATTAAGCAATCACATTCAAAATCATGTTAAATAGGAGTCAGCATACACCTGCCATCATTTAAATTGCCTCTGATTAACCCCAAATAAAGGTCAGCTGCTCTAGTTGGTTTTTCCAAAAATTTTCTTAGTCAAATCCCACAGCAAAAGCCATGGTCAACAGAGAGCTTCCAAAGCATCAGAGGGATCTCATTGTTAAAAGGTATCAGTCAGGAGAAGGGTACAAAAGAATTTCCAAGGCAATAGATATACCATGGAACATAGTGAAGACAGTCATGATCAAGTAGAGAAAATATGGCGGAAGAGTGACATTACCAAGAACTGGACATCCCTCCAAAATTAATGAAAAGACGAGACAAAAACTGGTCTGGGAGGCTACCAAGAGGCCTACAGCAACATTAAAGGAGCTGCAGGAATATCTGGCAAGTACTGGCTGTGGGGTACATGTGACAACAATCTCCCATATTCTTTAAATGTCTGGGCTATGGGGTAGAGTGGCAAGATGAAAGCCCTTTCTTACGAAGAAAAACATCCAAGCCAGACTACATTTTGCAAAAACACATCTGATGTCTCCCAAAAGCATGTGGGAAAAGGTGTTATGGTCTGATGAAATCAAGGTTGAACTTTTTGGCCATAATTCCAAAAGATTTGTTTGGCACAAAACAACACTGCACATCACCTAAAGAACACCATACCCACAGTGAAGCATGGTGGTGGCAGCATCATCTTTTGGGGCTGTTTTTCTTCAGCTGGAACTGGGGCCTTAGTTAAGATAGAGGTAATTATGAACAGTTTCAAAAACCAAAATGGTTAATTGGAACCTGCGCTGCCGTATAGGGATATGTGAGAGATAAGGTGTAAGTAGGGGGAGGGTATTGCACTATTTGACACCTCTCTGTGATTTTTGGCTGCAGGGTCTAAAGGGGAGTGAATTGCCTTAAACCCTTTGGTAAGAATTAAGGTTAAAGAAAAAATAAATAGATAGACCCGTGCTCAATAGCTGATGTAAAGTCTTTATAGTAAGAATCTGCACGTGCCTGTTGTAGGGGATTAGCTCTGGTCTTGGGGATAATTCACACACAGATTGTCATCCACCGCAGCTTTAGGGGCCAAACATTGCTTTATTGTCCCAGCATCAACATAAATAAATCAAAACAAACACCTGCCCGGCTGGGCTCTAACTCAACACAGTGTATCCCTGACTCAACTAAGTCACCGTTCACACACACGGAACACATGCGGCTTTCCCAGCCTAATGTCCATCAGCCTCCTGGCTGTTACCTCGCGGTGTCTTTTGGGGGATTGTGGTCTAGTCGTCCGCCCGACGCTGACCATGCAACCCTTATCCCTAGGTGTCGCGGGACCCCCAAACCTCAGGCTAATCCCAGCCTCGTGGTCTCTCAGCACTCTCAGCTCAGACCACACACAGAACCACTCCAGGCTTCTGTACAACACAAGACAAACCCATCTCACTTTGAGGACAGCTTTATGCTCCGTTGATTGTGGCACCTGTTGCTGCCTCAAGCCTGCCCACTGATGGGAAAGAGATGGATAATCCTGCCATTCCTCTCTCCTATCAGCCATGAGGCCTGTCACTGCCTCACACTGTGTAAACCTCCATGATGCCCTGTGTCCACAACACTACCAGTTCATATATGATTTTCTACTTGCCTATTTAGTAGCAGATTCATGTGGTGGGTTGCGTCCCGCTGGAGAGATGGCTTAGCACTGCTGTCCTGCTTGCAAGTTCGTGGTTCTTCTGCTCCCTTATGCTGCACGCACGGTCCTGGCCTGTGACTCAGTACGCATGCGATACTATGCTATGCTAAAAATCCAGATAGGAGAGAGAGTCCTAGTGTGACTTTTTATATCCACTGTAAATCCTATATATACTGCTTATACACCTTAATAAAATGGGAATAGTTGGTGATATTAACTTCCTGTTTTTGGCACATTAGTATATGTGAGGGGGAAACTTTTCAAGATGGGTGGTGACCATGGTGGCCATTTTGAATCCAACTTTTGTTTTTTCAATAGGAAGAGGGTCATGTGACACTTCAAACTTATTGGGAATTTCACAGGAAAAACAATGGTTTGCTTGGTTTTAACGTTACTTTATTCTTTCATGAGTTATTTACAAGTTTCTGACCACTTATAAAATGTGTTCAATGTGCTGCCCATTGTGTTGGATTGTCAATGCAACCCTCTTCTCCCACTCTTCACACACTGATAGCAACACCGCAGGAGAAATGCTAGCACAGGCTTCAAGTATCCGTAGTTTCAGGTGCTGCACATCTCGTATCTTCACAGCATAGACAATTGCCTTCAGATGACCCGAAAGATAAAAGTCTAAGGGGGTCAGATCGGAGACCTTGGGGGCCATTCAACTGGCCCACGACGACCAATCCACTTTCCAGGAAACTGTTCATCTAGGAATGCTCGGACCTGACACCCATAATGTGGTGGTGCACCATCTTGCTGGAAAACTCAGGGAACGTGCCAGCTTCAGTGCATAAACAGGGAAACATATCATCATGTAGCAATTTCACATATCCAGTGGCCTTGAGGTTTCCATTGATGAAGAATGGCCCCACTATCTTTGTACCCCATATACCACACCATACCATCAATTTTTTGTTCCAACAGTTCCAACAAAATGGCCAACTTCAAATGACCGGCATGGTCACCACCCATCTTGTAAAGTTTCCCTCACATATACTAATGTGCCACAAACAGGAAGTTAATATCACCAACTATTCCTATTTTATTAAGGTGTATCCATATAAATGGCTCAACTCTGTGTATATATATATATATATATATATAGAGAGATAACCAAAAAATGGAGTGCAGTCCATTTTTTGGTTTTATATTTTGGAACTAGCCCTTCCTAAGGACTTTGCACCTCGCACTTACACAACGGATGGTGCCATCATCTATTTC
Source organism: Bufotes viridis (assembly GCA_033119425.1). Classification (NCBI taxonomy): domain Eukaryota; kingdom Metazoa; phylum Chordata; class Amphibia; order Anura; family Bufonidae; genus Bufotes; species Bufotes viridis. The sequence continues at coordinate 18,930 of JAKVIS010001715.1, forward strand.
GGTATATATATATATATATGTATATATATATTTATATATATATATATATATATATATATAATTAAGCAGTGTCTATTGGTTTCATTGATTGTGTTTTATGTATTATTTTCTTTTTTTTATATTTTCTGGTTATTCTCTCTCAATTGATTCCTTTAAGTAGGTCTCTTTCTTATTCTTCATTGAAGAAGTGGCCCCCATCCCATTCGCCTGTTCACCTACAGTCACTTCTTCAATGAATAAGAAAGAGACCAATCTTGAATTGAGAGAGAATAACCAGAAAATATAAAAATAAAAAATGACGAATACATAAAACACAATCAATGAAAACCAATAGACACTGTTTAGTTTTATATATCAGTGGTATATATAGGTTTTAGATACACATATAGAAAGAACAGAATTAACCCTAGATGGTTCAGTAGTCTACTAAAAGAAAGTATAGAAATATATTTATATGGAATGTATCTTTTTATTTTTATCTTATATTTTTTATATTTTTTACTTATTAATTTTTATTTTTCATTTTTATCTTCTGTTATTTCTGCACATTTTATGGTTTACACATATTTTATGTATACAAATGGATTATATAGAGTTTCAAAAAATATATATATAAATATAGACTGACATTATTAAAGACCAAAGGCAACTAGATGCAAAAAAACGCATGAATAAATAAAAAACACATGGGAAACGCATTGTGATTGCAGTGCATCTCTGAAGGGGAAAAGGAGATGAATAAGATAATAATAATTTAAATATCCATATGTCTAGCGGAGAAAAAGTGGTATATTTTTACTACTATTGGGGAAAAGAATGCCATTAAAGATGGGAAGAAGGAATCCAGAGCGGGCTTTTGTGGGGACCGCTGGGATGGATATATAAGTGGGTAGCATATCCAAGTAAACATGGCCACTGAGGAAGGAGTTAGCTTGACTCTGAAACGTGTCTGGGACTTACAGGCATGTATTCAGAATCCAGGACCCGCGTACAAAAGTAATGAATTAACTATGTTTCTAAAGTAGTGTGGAGTGCTCCATAGACACTACACACTCGCATCTTGTGAAAACCTGGGCATATTGAAACCAGTGTGCTTGATCACATGGGACGCTAGGATCACGTGGGACGCCAAGATTAGAGGATAGTTCCGTGATGAGACTGTGCGATCTATACTGCGAGACAGGTAATCTCACCCGCTCTAAATACAGATATGCGGTGAATCTACCAATCACCATGTGGGACGCCACGGTTAGCGAACAATATCTACTAACAGTGAGTGCATGATAACAACCACTGTTAGTTTTATACCGCCAGATTATAACCAGTATTAATACAAACAAAAGGAAAGATCAACCTAATCACAGTATGATCTAATGGTGGACACTGTATACTTACCATGTGAACGGTGGACATTGTATACTCACTATTTGAATGTTCTATACTACAACAAACAGCGGACAATGTATACTTACCATTTGAATGTACCATACCACTATTATAATTTGATTGCATCAAATGGTGGAATTATAAACATGAGAAGTGCGGACTACTGACTAACTAAGGACAATTAAGCAAGAGATCACTAACATTAAAACACAGTTGAGACTCATAGCATCAGAATTATTGTGGGCTGTATGTGCAATAGATACCAATTATATAATCAACTGATTATTGGTACATGCAACCTTGTATAACCCCATATTGCCTTACAAGCAATACGTGGTTCTAGTGCATGGGCAGCCCAGAGTCAGATATTGTAGTTGAAAGTGGTATACTATTGTGGGTATATTATATATGATATGCTTTTGAATGAACCTACAAGTGGATTGTATGTGCAGTGGGTCTAAATAACCTCACAGCAGATCTAATACACATACAATATTGACATCAAATTGACATATCAGCCAGAAATATTTTATTTTATTGTTTGGGGAAATTTCTTTTAATTTACTTTTTTTTTCATTTTTAAAGCTTTTATGTAAACTGTCAAAATGACTGTGCAATAAATATTTGTATAAAGGATACGCTTTCTTTGGATGGTTTCAATTGAGAAGTGCCTGTCTTAGCTATATATAATTCTATATTGTTGACTGGGGAGTCAATTTGACAGAGCACCATATCCATAGCTACAAGGAGGTGACACGCTGAATTTAGTTTTACTGGTATATCTATTATCAAAGTCCTATATGGCCAGAAGCCCCAATTCTGGAGTGCAACGATTGATAAATTCCCAGATTCTTTTTTATATTGTCTTTTTTTATTAGCTAAGCTGTTTTAAAAATGGTCTCAAGTTAGATAATGCAAACTTGATGTACTGATTAGGATTAGCCGCATTAAACTAATTTGACAGCATACTGTAGAATCAGATAGTGTCAGAAATGTTATTTCCTTTGTTCACATCATGAGTGATCAGAAAGCTATACAGAATGTTATAAGCAATTATTTTGTCCTCTAAGACTATCATTATAAATTGTCATTTTACATTGTCTACAAAACAATAAATAATTCAAGTGTGCTAACAGTGCCATGTTTAGTTTATCTCAAACTTTAAAAGTAAAGTATGAATTGTTCCACAGAATGTCACAGAGGCCTAAGGGGTCAAGTGAGGTATTACACCTGAAATAATAATGTGCAAAATGTTAGATCAGTGTCAAAGTCACAAGGCTTTACCATGTCTGAAATCTTAGAATCCTAAGGTATCGATCGAAGTGTTAAACTTGGTAGTAAAACTGCCATGAAAATGTTATAATAAATTTTAAAGTATAAGTTAGATTGCTATGTGTATAAATACATTACAATATAGTGAATATATGAATGACATTATATTAAAGCATTTCATTGTTTATGGCTATTTAGAATTTATTCAATTATTTTAAAAGGATGAAGGATTTATATTTAACTTATGACTTTAGAAACTAGTAGTTTTAGAGCCAAGAAGTCATAGCTTCATGTAAGATATATATGATTCTTTTTCTTTTTTTTTTATAAGTGTGGTTTATGCATTAAAATTATATTCACTTTTGCTATTTCATATATGCATATTGACTGTAATTACTAAACTGGAAAAATTATTTTAAAGTGGATCTGTCATGAGAATTTGTTAGTTTATTTAAAAGGGCTGGCCCATTTGAGATATTGATGGCATATCATTAGGATATGTATCAATGTCATGTAGGTGCGGGTCCCACACTCCTATCTCCAGGATATGGATCCTGAAGTGAAGGAGAGCATACTGGATATGTGAGGCATGCTCCCCGTTCATCGCTATGAGAGTTCTGAAAATAACCGAGTGGTAATGTGGCTATTTTCTGAACTTCCAAAGCAGTGAATAGAGGGTGCCCGCCACGCATACATGGAGATAGGCACGTGGGACCTGCACTTATCTGATATTGATGGCATATCCTAGCGATATATCTTCAAGGGCCCAGTTGGGCCAACCCCTTTAAAGACATTACATAATTATAACATTATTAACTAATTAACTAATTATTAGCTAATTAACAGAAAAATATTATGCTGAATACAGAAGACTGATAGTTCTGAATTTTTTACATTCAATAAAAATAAGCACTAACACATATTAACATAAAGCAATTACTAATTCTGAAGAAAAGTAGTGCTACAATACCTGTGTGATGCATAGAGCCATGTGTCCTTGTGATCTACCCTCTTCCATTATTTCCCAAATAAATATTGCACACACATTGTTCATAATTAGAGATGGGCGAATTTTTCAAAAATTCGATTAGCCCATTTGTCAAGTTTTTGGAATAAATTTGCTTCGATCTGAATTTATTCACTGTAAATTTAGTTAAAAACAGCTATTTCATGGCTGAAACGATGAACAGCTGAATATATTTTAATTTTGCCACTAATACACGGCAAACTGGGCTTTAGAATATATCACTGCACCGCAGAACGACAATGAGGCCCTAATATTTTTCACTTTTACACAACACAAAAGGCTTTTCAACAGATAAGTGCAACATTGAGCGGCGAATATATTTTTATTTTGCCACTAATACACAGCAAACTGGGCTTTTGAATATATCACTGCACCTCACAAGGGCAAATATACTTTTCTTTTGCCACTAATACACGGCAAAAGGGCTTTACAACACATAACTGCACCGCACAAGGGCAAATATGACCTACTGTAGAAATATTTCCTTGTAATAAACCCTGTTAATGGCTGTATCAAACCTCACTTGTACCCCAATTACAAGAACGATTTGCTAAAATGACAGCTGTATAATGGCAATTTGGATCCCCAGTCAGTGCAACAAGATGTAATAGGATTGTTCCTATTACCCAGTTAGTAACCTCCCTAGTGAACCCTATTCTACATAAATGCTGTGGAGCGATTCCCCCTATCCTTTTCCTGCACTTATATATCGTTTTTCACCACGATCCAGTCTTTCCCATCACTGTCCCTAGCGCCTGCAGACACATCTCTTCCTGCAGTAAGTACGCTCGTAAATGGCAGACGCTAAGATTGCTGCCACTAGTTATAGGGCTGTGACATCACAGGGCTGGCTGGCTGCTGATTGGCATGCATGCCATTATGGGTGCTCCCGCCTTCCCAGAGTTCCTTTCTCCATGTTCTCACACGTGCAGCAGCCATTTTAGGAAAAAATGTGATTTGTTACCGCGAGTATGAGAAAATTCGGCTTTGGTGCAAATAGAATTTTTCCTAAAATTCGGATCGTCCACTTCGTCAGCTTCGATTCGCTCATCTCTATTCATAATATAGCATATTTTTTTCTGACATGTTTATGGCACTTTATAAAGATGAAATTTGAAAGCAGCTACGCTGCAGGATATGCCAAGGTGTTCTCAGTTTGTATTTTTGGAATATATATAAGACTTATGATAGGAATAATGGCCTTGGATAAGTTTTGTTTCACAGTCGCTGTTGGAAAGAAGTCAAAGGTCAAGCGTGCCTTTCCATTCCCATCTTTTCAGCTAAAGGATAATTTAGTCTAGCTAAAGAATCAGTTTTTCCTTGGTGGAAATGATTTTCTGTGGTGAATATATTTGAGGAAAAAATGAACAGTTTGAATAGATTCTCAAGAATCCAATGTTTGTTTAAATTATATATTATTGTAAGCACTGATTAAATACCTTCTAATATAAATTTACTAGTATATTATATAGTGCCCATGTATATGTGAATCACTGGTTTACTCTGAGAGTGGAATAGAATTAGCAAATTCACCACATTATTGTCAACTATAGCAGCCTATTCCTGAGCATTGTGATCTAGTTTGATACAGTAGACTTTTTAAATATTTTTAATTTCATTAGTACAACAAACAAAAAAAAAATACCAGGTATACAAATTTGTTTCATATATGAGGAGGGGGAGATCACCCCCTATAAAAATCTTATAAATAAAGAGAAAAATGTCACTTTGTGCATATTCTAGTGAATCTACTTTGCTCCCAGGGCTGCCAATCTCTCCGTTTTCTGTAATACGATTTACAATCCCATGCAAGTACGATTTCATATAACATATGCTGATTTATTGTATTCATGACTCTGCAGATTTGGTTGGGCTTCTGATTTACCTAGCTTGGCTAGGTACAACCAAGCCATAAGAAATGGTCAATGTTATATACAGGTGTAGTTTCATCATCTTGTACATCGAGCAATGCTAATTCAAGTATTGTTGTTTAAAACATTAGTGAACCTTCCTCCTTTAGGCCAAAAATATACATCAGAATCTTTACAGAGGTTTTCTGCTCTTTTGTGGTTATAGTGCTGTTCTTTGCAAAAGCTAATTTTGGAGGTTTTTTACGGTTAAAACACTGACCGCAGAGATGTTAGCTGAAAGTCTATGCATAATATGAAATGCAGTGAATACAACTGCTTTTCTCTTTTTTTTAACTGGTGTTTTTTGTGAAAAAAACAGCCATTTTTATATCCTTACCTAGAGAGGGAAAAAAATGTCTAAACAAAAAACACATGCATTTAGAATAAAAAAGTCAATAAACCCACCTCCCCCATAAAACACATATGTAGTATTTAAAAAAAAAAAAACAGGCAGTTTCAATGGCTTTTTTCTCTACTCAATGGATTTCTTTTATCTTTGTTGTATCTACCTTCTGTTCTAGAGGGTGGTCACATGACCATGTCCATGCAACTGTTTCTTATTTCCTGTGATGTTATGTTCATGGGCGTGTCAAAGCAGCAACGGGGGCGGTTATAGGGAATGTCTATGTAACCTGGGGGGTGGGGAATCTATAAACTAGCTGGATCATGGGTTTGGTTGAATAAAGAAACAGGAAGTACTACATATATTCAACTATATGATCTTATCTATTAAAAACCACAGTAATCCTGAAAAACTCCTTTAAGAGACACATATGCACTTTTTTGGCCTGTAAAAATGTCAGAATAAATGCAAGCTGATATTTTTAGTCACCCATAGTGTTGAGCAAACTTGTTTTTTAAGTTCTGCATTCAAAGTTCTGCTTCAGGTTATCAAATAATCCCGTTATGGATTCCGCTACCACGGACCATAACGGAATTTGGAATCCATAACGGGATTCTTCGATAACCCAAACCCGAACTTTAGATGCAGAACTTAAAAAACAAGTTCACTCAACACTAGTCACCCGTGCATTGCTACATTCTTTATAGTGGTGTTTCTGGCTTTATGTTTCTTTTGCAAACATTCAGATTGACCACTCGTACTGTATGTTTAATGGTATTTTTCAAAACACTTTAAAAAACACAAAACCACAGCATGGTGTAAAAAAAAAAAAAAAAACAATTGCAAAGCTTGCCAGTAAAATGTAGACAAATTGGTTGGTTTTGTTCCAGAAACAGGGCCGTTTTTGCCTTTGGCTGTGTTTGATATTGCAGCATTGCTACATCCTCTTGAAAAACAGGTTTTGAAATAATAAGTCCATTATGCTGGTATATTTGATCAATGTGTAACGGTTATACTTGTGATTGTAATATGTATTTACTGTAGAAGACATTGTGAGGTGGCCTTCTACTTTACAGTTGTTCATGAACATAAATATGAATTAAGTGACTCATCCAACCACAGTATATAAATAATGCATTTCCTCAAATTATTACCCTTTCTAGATCAAAATAAAAACACAATTCAAACATTTCCACAGATAATTTGCCATTTTTACAACTAATTTAGACATTGAAAATCACACATATATTTAATCGACATTTGTTTTGATTGTCTTGCTATTAAAACCCTGTTGCCATTCAAAAATAAATTATTTTGACTTTTAAATGGATCTTTACCATGTGAGTATGATTTATAAGTCATTCTAATATCTAATTCCTTTAGAGAATATCCATTTGTCACCTGCACAGTATCGTATGTCGCTCAAATGATTTTTCAGCAACAAGTGTAGGTGATACAGAATGAAGGTGATCTGCTACAATTACCTTAAAGACCCCTTTACAAAAGCCTATGACTGGGCCAATTATCGAGCTAGAAAATTTTTATCAACACTCATTCCCAATAACTGCCATGTGTACAGGTGCCTCCGATCACTCGAGGATGATTGTTCATTAGGTGAAGGCATAATTAATGTAGGACCCAAAATCACTTTTACAGGGCATAAACAGCAATCTGCTGCCTAGAAAACAACGAATCGGTATGGGCCAAGCAATTGCTGTAGTGATTAAATGCAGCAATTTGTTCCTGATAATTGACCGGTCAGTTGGCCAATGTAAAGGGACCTTTGGGCTTCTTTCATATGGCCATGTGCAGTCCATGAAACATGATGTGTGTGACAGGCATACTTCCTGGACCAACCATGGCTTGTCTGAGCTTGAACTCACTGCATCTTAGAGCTGTGATGCTATGTGTTCCAGCCTAACTCTACTATTACTGTACTGTGCTCATAGCATTATTAAAAGCAGCATATGCATGCATTCACCACTTCCATGCATCAGACAAGGCAAAAATTCTATATCTGGATTAAAAAAAAATTTTTTTAAAAGAGGTGTAAAAAAGGAGTTTTACATACATCAGGGTAGAAATATCTAATAAAATTATAGATTATACAAAGGTAAATGTAGTTCAATTATCAAAGGTAATCCAGGATAAGATAAATTAATAGAACAAATTGCCTCTGAATAATGCAAGTAAAATCTTATTAATTAAAATCATATTACTCCCACTAATATTGTATGTTATAAGCAATTCAAGTATATACGGAAGCTATGGGGAACAAATAGATGTTATTTTAGATATATACAAAATATCTTAAAAGAGGGAATTAGAAAAAAAAACTACATTTATAGATATGATGCTTGGCAATTCCAAATTTTAAAGTATAATATCTTTCCTTGCAATTTAGAAATTTCCCAGAATGGTGTAAAACAATAAAACTGGTCAAAGGATTTGATGTTCTAAGACTGAGTGGGACACACTTCTTATTTCAGTTATTAATTTTTCACCAGTAATCTTGCTGTTCTAGTGCAAATGGGAAGAGGTCAAAAAGATCTGTAAAATAAGATTACTGGATATTATTCTTATGGGATAATCACAAATTTTTTTTTGGGGGAGAGAGGGGGAATAGTTTTTGGATACACAAAGGAATTATTCAAATATTAAAGTGTAAATTTGTGGATTAATATAAAGGGATATATTTAGATACAGAGGGGATGCGAAAGTTTAGGGCAACCTTGTTAATCGTCATGATTTTCCTTGTATAAATCGTTGGTTTTTACGATAAAAATGTCAATTAAATATATCATATAGGAGATACACACAGTGATATTTGAGAAGTGAAATGAAGTTTATTGTATTTACAGAAAGTGTGCTATAATTGTTTAAACAAAAATTAGGCAGGTGCATAAATTTAGGCACTGTTGTCATTTTATTGATTCCAAAACCTTTAGAACTAATTATTGGAACTCAAATTGGCTTGGTAAGCTCAGTGACCCCTAATCTACATACACAGGTGAATCCAATTATGAGAAAGAGTATTTAAGGGGATCAATTGTAAGTTTCCCTCCTCTTTTAATTTTCTCTGTAGAGTAGCAACATGGGGGTCTCAAAACAACTCTTAAATGACCTGAAGACAAAGATTGTTCACCATCATGGTTTAGGGGAAGAATACAGAAAGCTGTCTCAGAGATTTCAGCTGTCTGTTTCCACAGTTAGGAACATATTGAGGAAATGGAAGACCACACGCTCAGTTCAAGTTAAGGCTTGAAGTGGCAGACCAAGAAAAATCTCGGATAGACAGAAGCGGCGAATGGTAAGAACAGTCAGAGTCAACCCACAGACCAGCACCAAAGACCTACAACATCATCTTGCTGCAGATGGAGTCACTGTGCATCGTTCAACCATTCTAAAATTAAAACTAAAATTAAGTTATTTGGGCATAACAAGGGCGATATGCATGGAGGAAAAAGAACACAGCATTCCAAGAAAACACTTGCTACCTACAGTAAAATATGGTGGTGGTTCCATCATGCTGTGGGGCTGTGTGGCCAGTGCAGGGACTGGGAATCTTGTCCAAAGTTGAGGGACGATGGATTCCACTCAGTACCAGCAGATTCTGGAGACCAATGTCCAGGAATCAGTGACAAAGCTGAAGCTGCATCGAGGCTGGATCTTTCAACAAGACAACGACCCTAAACACTGCTCAAAATCCACTAAGGCATTTTATGCAGAGGAACAAGTACAACGCTCTGGAATGGCCATCTCAGTCCCCAGACCTAAATATAATTGAAAATCTGTGGTGTGACTTAAAGAGAAGCTGTCCATGCTCGGAAGCCATAAAACCTGAATTAACTAAAGATGTTTTGTAAACAGGAATGGTCCAAAATACCTTTAACCAGAATCCAGACTCTCATTGGAACCTACAGGAAGTGTTTAGAGGCTATAATTTCTGCAAAAGGAGGATGTACTAAATAATGATTTGATTTCTTTTTAGTGGTGCGCAAATTTATGCACCTGCCTAATTTTGTTTAAACAATTATAGCACACTTTCTGTAAATCCAATAAACTTCATTTCACTTCTCAAATATCACTGTGTATGTCTCCTGTATGATATATTTAACTGACATTTTTTATCGTAAAAACCAACGATTTATTAAGGAAAATCATGACGATTAACAAGGTTGCCCAAACTTTCGCATCCCACTGTATATTCAATTAAAAAATGGTGTTTATAATAAAATTGAGAGAGGTTGTTGGTGGATCAATAGAATGCAATAGCATTAATACAAGGAGTAGTGATATGCTGGGATTTGATAAAAAATTTTGGTAAGAGGCTACAAAAAAACTTGGTAATTAAAGGGTTATGCCATCAATGTCTGATAGCTGTGAGTCCTACATCTGGGACCCACAGCTATCTCTAAACAGAGCTGTAAAAGTGAAGCAGAGAATACAGTACATGCGTGGCCATCCTCTATTCATTTCTATGGGAGCTCCAAAAATTGCCAAGCAGTGCGCTGTTCCCATCAGCCCCATAAAACTGAATGGCTGCGGTGGCTGCGCTTGTAGTGTACGGGAGTTGTAATGCCCGTCACTACAGAAGGGTCACTTGAGTGCTGTCGTTCCCTCATCTATGGGAGGCTGGTATAAGTCCTATTCATAAAATGCAATGTAATTTAATGCTATGTAATTCCCGTTACTGTGAAATGTGCCATAGTGCAGGCCTGCTAGGATTATCATTCCAGCTCTAGTCACTAGAGGGAGCTAGGAGCCCTAGTTTATATAAGGCCCAGTCAGGGAAGGAGAAAGCAGATTAGGCTGTGTCTGAAGGTCAAGCACAGGCCATGGGCCTGTGGTGAAGAGCAGGCCTGGAGCCTGCAGGCTAGGAGAGGGCATTTCAGTCCCTGTAACCGGGT
>JAKVIS010001716.1:0-29516 GCA_033119425.1 Bufotes viridis
GCAAGCCATTGTCCTTTTTTGACGGAAATCATTTGTTACCCTTAACTTGGGGAAAAAGAGTCAACGGAACCAGGGACTCCCCACCAGTCTCCTAAGCTGGTACTTGCCCAGCCTTAAGCTGTTTACCTTCATGCGATCTGACGAGTGCGCAGGTATGATCAGCTTAGAATAACCGTTGACAGAGTCTGCTGCAAGCCATTGTCCTCTTTTGATGGAAATCATTTGTTACCCTTAACTTGGGAAAAAGTCAACGGAACCAGGGATTCCCAACCAGTCTCCCAAGCTGGTACTGCCCAGCCTTAAGCTGTTTACTTTCTGCGATCTGACGAGTGCAGGTATGATCAGCTTAGAATAACCGTTGACAGAGCTCTGCTGCAAGCCATTGTCCTCTTTTGATGGAAATCATTTGTACCTTAACTTGGGAAAAGTCAACGGAACCAGGGATTCCCAACCAGTCTCCCAAGCTGGTACTTGCCCAGCCTTAAGCTGTTTACCTTCTGCGATCTGACGAGTGCAGGTATGATCAGCTTAGAATAACCGTTGACAGAGTCTGCTGCAAGCCATTGTCCTCTTTGATGGAAATCATTTGTACCCTTAACTTGGGAAAAGTCAACGGAACCAGGGATTCCCAACCAGTCTCCCAAGCTGGTACTTGCCCAGCCTTAAGCTGTTTACCTTCTGCGATCTGACGAGTGCAGGTATGATCAGCTTAGAACAACCGTTGACAGAGTCTGCTGCAAGCCATTGTCCTCTTTTGATGGAAATCATTTGTACCCTTAACTTGGGAAAAAGTCAACGGAACCAGGGATTCCCAACCAGTCTCCTAAGCTGGTACTTGCCCAGCCTTCAGCTGTTTACCTTCTGCGATCTGACGAGTGCAGGTATGATCAGCTTAGAATAACCGTTGACAGAGTCTGCTGCAAGCCATTGTCCTCTTTTGATGGAAATTATTTGTACCCTTAACTTGGGAAAAATGTTAACGGAACCAGGGATTCCCAACCAGTCTCCCAAGCTGGTACTTGCCCAGCCTTAGGCTGTTTACCTTCTGCGATCTGACGAGTGCAGGTATGATCAGCTTAGAATAACTGTTGACAGAGTCTGCTGCAAGCCATTGTCCTCTTTTGATGGAAATCATTTGTACCCTTAACTTGGGAAAAAGTTAACAGAACCAGGGATTCTAAACAGTCTCCCAAGCTGGTACTTGCCCAGCCTTAAGCTGTTTATCTTCTGCTATTTGACGAGTGCAGATATGATCAGCTTAGTATAACGGTTGACAGAGCTTTCTGCAAGCAATTGTCCTCTTTTGATGGAAATCATTTGTACCCTTAACTTGGGAAAAAGCCAACGGAACCAGGAATTCCCAACCAGTCTCCCAAGCTGGTACTTGCCCAGCCTTAAGCTGTTTACCTTCTGCGATCTGATGAGTGCAGGTATGATCAGCTTAGAATAATCGTTGACAGAGTCTGCTGCAAGCCATTGTCCTCTTTTGATGGAAATCATTTGTACCCTTAACTTGGGAAAAAGTCAACGAAACCAGGGATTCCCAACCAGTTTCCAAAGCTGGTAGTTGCCCAGCCTTAAGCTGTTTACCTTCTGCGATCTGACGAGTGCAGGTATGATCAGCTTAGAATAACCGTTGACAGAGTCTGATGCAAGCCATTGTCCTTTTTTGATGGAAATCATTAGTTAACTTAAATTTTGAAAAAGTCAACAGAACCATCGATTCCCAACCAGTCTCCAAAGCTGGTACTTGCCCAGCCTTAAGCTGTTTACCTTCTGCGATCTGACGAGTGCAGGTATGATCAGCTTAGAATAACCCTTGACAGAGTCTGCTGCAAGCCATTGTCCTCTTTTGATGGAAATCATTTGTACCCTTAACTTGGGAAAAAGTCAACGAAACCAGGGATTCCCAACTCAGTCTCCCAAGCTGGTACTTGCCCAGCCTTAAGCTGTTTACCTTCTGCAATCTGACGAGTGCAGGTATGATCAGCTTAGAATAACCGTTGACAGAGTCTGATGCAAGCCATTGTCCTCTTTTGATGGAAATCATTTGTACCCTTAACTTGGAAAAAGTCAACGGAACCAGGGATTCCCAACCAGTCTCCAAAGCTGGTACTTGCCCAGCCTTAAGCTGTTTACCTTCTGCGATCTGACGAGTGCAGGTATGATCAGCTTAGAATAACCGCTTGACAGAGTCTGCTGCAAGCCAGTGTCCTCTTTTGATGGAAATCATTTGTACCCTTAACTTGGGAAAAAGTACAGCGAAACCAGGGATTCCCAACCAGTCTCCCAAGCTGGTACTTGCCCAGCCTTAAGCTGTTTACCTTCTGCAATCTGAAGAGCGCAGGTATGATCAGCTTAGAATAACTGTTGACAGAGTCTGCTGCAAGCCATTGTCCTCTTTTGATGGAAATCATTTGTACCCTTAACTTGGGAAAAAGGCAACGGAACCAGAGATTCCCAACCAGTCTCCCAAGCTGGTACTTGCCCAGCCTTAAGCTGTTTACCTACTGCGATCTGACGAGTGCAGGTATGATAAGCTTAGAATAACCGTTGACAGAGTCTGCTGCAAGCCATTGTCCTCTTTTGATGGAAATCATTTGTACCCTTAACTTGGGAAAAAGGCAACGGAACCAGGGATTCCCAACCAGTCTCCCAAGCTGGTACTTGCCCAGCCTTAAGCTGTTTACCTACTGCGATCTGATAAGTGCAGGTATGATCAGCTTAGAATAACTGTTGACAGAGCTTTCTGCAAGCAATTGTCCTCTTTTGATGGAAATTATTTGTACCCTTAACTTGGGAAAAAGTCAACGGAACCAGGGATTCCCAACCAGTCTCCCAAGCTGGTACTAGCCCAGCCTTAAGCTGTTTACCTTCTGCGATCTGATGAGTGCAGGTATGATCAGCTTAGAATAACCGTTGACAGAGTCTGATGCAAGCCATTGTCCTCTTTTGATGGAAATCATTTGTACCCTTAACTTGGAAAAAGTCAACGGAACCAGGGATTCCCAAACAGTCTCCCAAGCTGGTACTAGCCCAGCCTTAAGCTGTTTACCTTCTGCGATCTGACTAGTGCAGGTATGATCAGCTTAGAATAACCGTTGACAAAGTCTGCTGCAAGCCATTGTCCTCTTTTGATAGAAATAATTTGAACCCTTAACTTGGGAAAAAGTCAATGGAACCAGGGATTCCCAACCAGTCTCCCAAGCTGGTACTTGCCCAGCCTTAAGCTGTTTACCTACTGCAATCTGACGAGTGCAGGTATGATCAGTTTAGAATAACCGTTGACAGAGTTTGCTGCAAGCCATTGTCCTCTTTTGATGGAAATCATTTGTACCCTTAACTTGGGAAAAAGTCAACGGAACCAGGGATTCCCAACCAGTCACTTGCCCAGCCTTAAGCTGTTTACCTTCTGCGATCTGACGAGTGCAGGTATGATCAGCTTAGAATAACCGTTGACGGAGTATGCTGCAAGCCATTGTCCTCTTTTGATTGAAATCATTTGTACCCTTAACTTGGGAAAATAGTTAACGGAACCAGGGATTCCCAACCAGTCGCCCAAGCTGGTACTTGCCCAACCTTAAGCTGTTTACCGTCCGCGATCTGATGAGTGCAGGTATGATCAGCTTAGAATAACCGTTGACAGAGCTTTCTGCAAGCAATTGTCCTCTTTTGATGGAAATCATTTGTACCCTTAACTTGGGAAAAAAGACAACGGAACCAGGGATTCCCAACCAGTCTCCCAAGCTGGTACTTGCCCAGCCTTAAGCTGTTTACATTCTGCGATCTGACGAGTGCAGGTATGATCAGCTTAGAATAACCGTTGACGCGGTATGCTGCAAGCCATTGTCCTCTTTTGATGGAAATCATTTGTACCCTTAACTTGGGAAAATAGTTAACGGAACCAGGGATTCCCAACCAGTCTCCCAAGCTGGTACTTGCCCAGCCTTAGGCTGTTTACCTTCTGCGATCTGACGAGTGCAGGTATGATCAGCTTAGAATAACCATTGACAGAGTCTGCTGCAAGCCATTGTCCTCTTTTGATGGAAATCATTTGTACCCTTAACTTGGGAAAAAGTTAGCGGAACCAGGGATTCCCAACCAGTCTCCCAAGCTGGTACTTGCCCAGCCTTAAGCTGTTTACTTTCTGCGATCTGACGAGCGCAGGTATGATCAGCTTAGAATAACCGTTGACAGAGCTTTCTGCAAGCAATTGTCCTCTTTTGATGGACATCATTTGTACCCTTAACTTGGTAAAAAGTTAAAGGAACCAGGGATTCCCAACCAGTCTCCCAAGCTAGTACTTGCCCAGCCTTAAGCTGTTTACCTTCTGCGATCTGACTAGTGCAGGTATGATCAGCTTAGAATAACCGTTGACAGAGTCTGCTGCAAGCCATTGTCCTCTTTTGATGGAAATCATTTGTACCCTTAACTTGGGAAAAAGTCAACAGAACCAGGGATTCCCAACCAGTCTCCCAAGCTGGTACTTGCCCAGCCTTAAGCTGTTTACCTTCTGCTTTCTGACGAGTGCAGGTATGATCAGCTTAGAATAACCGTTGACAGAGTCTGATGCAAGCCATTGTCCTCTTTTGATGGAAATCATTTGTACCCTTAACTTGAGAAAAAGTCAACGGAACCAGGGATTCCCAACCAGTCTCCCAAGCTGGTACTTGCCCAGCCTTAAGCTGTTTACTTTCTGCGATCTGACGAGTGCAGGTATGATCAGCTTAGAATAACCGTTGACAGAGCTTTCAGCAAGCAATTGTCCTCTTTTGATGGAAATCATTTGTACACTTAACTTGGGAAAAAGTTAACGGATCAAGGGATTCCCAACCAGTCTCCCAAGCTGGTACTTGCCCAGCCTTAAGCTGTTTACTTTCTGCGATCTGATGTTGCAGGTATGATCAGCTTAGAATAACCGTTGACAGAGTTTGTTGCAAGCCATTGTCCTCTTTTGATGGAAATCATTTGTACCCTTAACTTGGGAAAAAGTTAACGGAGCAAGTGATTCCCAACCAGTCTCCCAAGCTGGTACTTGCCCAGCCTTAAGCTGTTTACCGTCTGCGATCTGATGAGTGCAGGTATGATCAGCTTAGAATAACGGTTGACAGAGCTTTCTGCAAGCAATTGTCCTTTTTGATGGAAATCATTTGTACCCTTAACTTGGGAAAAAAGTCAACGGAACCAGGGATTCCCAACCAGTCTCCCAAGCTGGTACTTGCCCAGCCTTAAGCTTTTTACTTTCTGCGATTTGACGAGTGCAGGTATGATCAGCTTAGAATAACCGTTGACAGAGCTATCTGCAAGCAATTGTCCTCTTTTGATGGACATCATTTGTACCCTTAACTTGGGAAAAAGTTAACGGAACCAGGGATTCCCAACCAGTCTCCCAAGCTAGTACTTGCCCAGCCTTAAGCTGTTTACCTTCTGCGATCTGACGAGTGCAGGTATGATCAGCTTAGAACAGTGATGGGCAGCGTGCGGCTCTCCAGCTGTTGCTAAACTACAACTCCCACCATGCCCTGCAGTAGGCTGATGGCTACTAGACAGGCTTTGCATGCTGGGAGTTGTAGTTCTGCAACATCTGGAGAGCCGCACGTTGCCCATCACTAGCTTAGAAAAACCGTTGACGGGGTCTGCTGCAAGCCATTGTCCTCTTTTGATGGAAATCATTTGTACCCTTAACATGGGAAAAAGTCAACGGAACAGGGATTCCCAACCAGTCTCCCAAGCTGGTACTTGCCCAGCCTTAAGCTGTTTACCTTCTGCGATCTGACGAGTGCAGGTATGATCAGCTTAGAATAACCGTTGACAGAGCTCTGCTGCAAGCCATTGTCCTTTTTGATGGAAATCATTTGTACCCTTAACTTGGGAAAAAGGTCAACGGAACCAGGGATTCCCAACCAGTCTCCCAAGCTGGTACTTGCCCAGCCTTAAGCTGTTTACCTTCTGCGATCTGACGAGTGCAGGTATGATCAGCTTAGAATAACCGTTGACAGAGTCTGCTGCAAGCCATTGTCCTCTTTTGATGGAAATCATTAGTTACACTTAACTTTGGAAAAAAAGTCAACAGAACCAGCGATTCCCAACCAGTCTCCCAAGCTGGTACTTGCCCAACCTTAAGCTGTTTACCTTCTGCGATCTGACGAGTGCAGGTATGATCAGCTTAGAATAACCGTTGACAGAGTCTGCTGCAAGCCATTGTCCTCTTTTGATGGAAATCATTTGTACCCTTAACTTGGGAATAAAGTCAACGGAACCAGGGATTCTCAACCAGTCTCCCAAGCTGGTACTTGCCCAGCCTTAAGCTGTTTACCTTTTGCAATCAGACAAGTGCAGGTATGATCAGCTTAGAATAACCGTTGACAGAGCTTTCTGCAAGCAATTGTCCTCTTTTGATGGAAATCATTTGTACCCTTAACTTGGGAAAAAAGTTAAAGGAACCAGGGATTCCCAACCAGTCTCCCAAGCTGGTACTTGCCCAGCCTTAAGCTGTTTACTTTCTGAGATCTGATATTGCAGGTATGATCAGCTTAGAATAACCGTTGACAGAGTTTGTTGCAAGCCATTGTCCTCTTTTGATGGAAATCATTTGTACCCTTAACTTGGGAAAAAGTCAACGAAACCAGGGATTCCCAACCAGTCTCCCAAGCTGGTACTTGCCCAGCCTTAAGCTGTTTACCTTCTGCGATCTGATGAGCGCATGTATGATCAGCTTAGAATAACCGTTGACAGAACTTTCCGCAAGCAATTGTCCTCTTTTGATGGAAATCATTTGTACCCTAAACTTGGGAAAAGTCAACGGAACCAGGGATTCCAAACCAGTCTCCCAAGCTGGTACTTGCCCAGCCTTAAGCTGTTTACCTTCTGCGATCTGACGAGTGCAGGTACGATCAGCTTAGAATAACCGTTGACAGAGTCTGATGGATGCCATTGTCCTCTTTTGATGGAAATCATTTGTACCCTTAACTTGGGAAAAAAGTCAAAGGAACCAGGGATTCCCAACCAGTCTCCCAAGCTGGTACTTGCCCAGCCTTAAGCTGTTTACCTTCTGCGATCTGACGAGTGCAGGTATGATCAGCTTAGAATAACCGTTGACAGAGTCTGCTGCAAGCCATTGTCCTCTTTTGATGGAAATCATTTGTACCCTTAACTTGGGAAAAAAGTTAACGGAACCAGCGATTCCCAACCAGTCTCCCAAGCTGGTACTTGCCCAGCCTTAAGCTGTTTACCTTCTGCGATTTGACGAGTGCAGGTATAATCAGCTTAGAATAACCGTTGACAGAGCTTTCTGCAAGCAATTGTCCTCTTTTGATGGAAATCATTTGTACCCTTAACTTGGGAAAAAAGTCAACGGAACCAGGGATTCCCAACCAGTCTCCCAAGCTGGTACTTGCCCAGCCTTAAGCTGTTTACCTTCTGCGATCTGACGAGCGCAGGGATGATCAGCTTAGAATAACCGTTGACAGAGTCAGTTGCAAGCCATTGTCCTCTTTTGATGGAAATCATTTGTACCCTTAACTTGAGAAGAAAGTCAACGAAACCAGGGATTCCCAACCAGTCTCCCAAGCTGGTACTTGCCCAGCCTTAAGCTGTTTACCTTCTGCGATCTGACGAGTGCAGGTATGATCAGCTTAGAATAACCGTTGACAGAGTTTGATGCAAGCCATTGTCCTCTTTTGATGGAAATCATTAGTTAACTTAACTTGGGAAAAAAGTCAACAGAACCAGGGATTCCCAACCAGTCTCCCAAGCTGGTACTTGCCCAGCCTTAAGCTGTTTACCTTCTGCGATCTGACGAGTGCAGGTATGATCAGCTTAGAATAACCGTTGACAGAGTCTGCTGCAAGCCATTGTCCTCTTTTGATGGAAATCATTTGTACCCTTAACTTGGGAAAAAGTCAACGGAACCAGGGATTCCCAACCAGTCTCCCAAGCTGGTACTTGCCCAGCCTTAAGCTGTTTACCTTCTGCGATCTGACGAGTGCAGGTATGATCAGCTTAGAATAACCGTTGACAGAGTCTGCTGCATGCCATTGTCCTCTTTTGATGGAAATCATTTGTACCCTTAACTTGGGAAAAAGTCAACGGAACCAGGGATTCCCAACCAGTCTCCCAAGCTGGTACTTGCCCAGCCTTAAGCTGTTGACCTTCTGCGATCTGACGAGTGCAGGTATGATCAGCTTAGAATAACCGTTGACAGAGTCTGCTCCAAGCCATTGTCCTCTTTTGATGGAAATCATTTCTACCCTTAACTTGGGAAAAAGTTAACGGAACCAGGGATTCCCAACCAGTCTCCCAAGCTGGTACTTGCCCAGTCTTAAGCTGTTTACCTTCTGCGATCTGACGAGTGCAGTTATGATCAGCTTAGAATAACCGTTGACAGAGTCTGCTGCAAGCCATTGTCCTCTTTTGATGGAAATCATTTGTACCCTTAACTTGGGAAAAAGTCAACGGAACCAGGGATTCCCAACCAGTCTCCCAAGCTGGTACTTGCCCAGCCTTAAGCTGTTTACCTTCTGCGATCTGATGAGTGCAGGTATGATCAGCTTAGAATAACCGTTGACAGAGTCTGCTGCAAGCCATTGTCCTCTTTTGATGGAAATCATTTGTACCCTTAACTTGGGAAAAAAGTCAACGGAACCAGGGATTCCCAACCAGTCTCCCAAGCTGGTACTTGCCCAGCCTTAAGCTGTTTACCTTCTGCGATCTGACGAGTGCAGGTATGATCAGCTTAGAATAACCATTGACAGAGTCTGCTGCAAGCCATTGTCCTCTTTTGATGGAAATCATTTGTACCCTTAACTTGGGAAAAAAGGCAACGGAACCAGGGATTCCCAACCAGTCTCCCAAGCTGGTACTTGCCCAGCCTTAAGCTGTTTACCTACTGCGATCTGACGAGTGCAGGTATGATCAGCTTAGAATAACCATTGACAGTGTCTGCTGCAAGCCATTGTCCTCTTTTGATGGAAATCATTTGTACCCATAACTTGGGAAAAAAGTCAACGGAACCAGGGATTCCCAACCAGTCTCCCAAGCTGGTACTTGCCCAGCCTTAAGCTGTTTACCTTCTGCGATCTGACGAGTGCAGGTATGATCAGCTTAGAATAACCGTTGACAGAGTCTGCTGCAAGCCATTGTCCTCTTTTGATGGAAATCATTTGTACCCTTAACTTGGGAAAAAAGTCAACGGAACCAGGGATTCCCAACCAGTCTCCCAAGCTGGTACTTGCCCAGCCTTAAGCTGTTTACCTTCTGCGATCTGACGAGTGCAGGTATGATCAGCTTAGAATAACCGTTGACAGAGTCTGCTGCAAGCCATTGTCCTCTTTGATGGAAATCATTTGTACCCTTAACTTGGGAAAAAGTCAACAGAACCAGGATTCCCAACCAGTCTCCCAAGCTGGTACTTGCCCAGCCTTAAGCTGTTTACCTTCTGCGATCTGACGAGTGCAGGTATGATCAGCTTAGAATAACCGTTGACAGAGTCTGCTGCAAGCCATTGTCCTCTTTTGATGGAAATCATTTGTAACCTTAACTTGGGAAAAAGTCAACGGAACCAGGGATTCCCAACCAGTCTCCCAAGCTGGTACTTGCCCAGCCTTAAGCTGTTTACCTTCTGCGATCTGGACGAGTGCAGGTATGATCAGCTTAGAATAACCGTTGACAGAGTCTGCTGCAAGCCATTGTCCTCTTTTGATGGAAATCATTTGTACCCTTAACTTGGGAAAAAGTCAACGGAACCAGGGATTCCCAACCAGTCTCCCAAGCTGGTACTTGCCCAGCCTTAAGCTGTTTACCTTCTGCGATCTGACGAGTGCAGGTATGATCAGCTTAGAATAACCGTTGACAGAGTCTGCTGCAAGCCATTGTCCTCTTTTGATGGAAATCATTTGTACCCTTAACTTGGGAAAAAGTCAACAGAACCAGGGATTCCCAACCAGTCTCCCAAGCTGGTACTTGCTCAGCCTTAAGCTGTTTACCTTCTGCGATCTGACGAGTGCAGGTATGATCAGCTTAGAATAACCAGTTGACAGAGTCTGCTGCAAGCCATTGTCCTCTTTTTGATGGAAATCATTTGTACCCTTAACTTGGGAAAAAAGTTAACGGAACCAGGGATTCCCAACCAGTCTCCCAAGCTGGTACTTGCCCAGCCTTAAGCTGTTTACCTTCTGCGATCTGACGAGTGCAGGTATGATCAGCTTAGAATAACCGTTGACAGAGTCTGCTGCAAGCCATTGTCCTCTTTTGATGGAAATCATTTGTACCCTTAACTTGGAAAAAAGTCAACGGAACCAGGGATTCCCAACCAGTCTCCCAAGCTGGTACTTGCCCAGCCTTAAGCTGTTTACCTTCTGCGATCTGACGAGTGCAGGTATGATCAGCTTAGAATAACTGTTGACAGAGTCTGCTGCAAGCCATTGTCCTCTTTTGATGGAAATCATTTGTACCCTTAACTTGGGGAAAAAGTTAACAGAACCAGGGATTCCCAAACAGTCTCCCAAGCTGGTACTTGCCCAGCCTTAAGCTGTTTACCTTCTGCTATTTGACGAGTGCAGATATGATCAGCTTAGTATAACGGTTGACAGAGCTTTCTGCAAGCAATTGTCCTCTTTTGATGGAAATCATTTGTACCCTTAACTTGGGAAAAAGCCAACGGAACCAGGAATTCCCAACCAGTCTCCCAAGCTGGTACTTGCCCAGCCTTAAGCTGTTTACCTTCTGCGATCTGATGAGTGCAGGTATGATCAGCTTAGAATAATCGTTGACAGAGTCTGCTGCAAGCCATTGTCCTCTTTTGATGAAAATCATTTGTACCCTTAACTTGGGAAAAAGTCAACGAAACCAGGGATTCCCAACCAGTTTCCCAAGCTGGTAGTTGCCCAGCCTTAAGCTGTTTACCTTCTGCGATCTGACGAGTGCAGGTATGATCAGCTTAGAATAACCGTTGACGGAGTCTGATGCAAGCCATTGTCCTCTTTTGATGGAAATCATTAGTTAACTTAAACTTTTGAAAAAGTCAACAGAACCATCGATTCCCAACCAGTCTCCAAAGCTGGTACTTGCCCAGCCTTAAGCTGTTTACCTTCTGCGATCTGACGAGTGCAGGTATGATCAGCTTAGAATAACCCTTGACAGAGTCTGCTGCAAGCCATTGTCCTCTTTTGATGGAAATCATTTGTACCCTTAACTTGGGAAAAAGTCAACGAAACCAGGGATTCCCAACCAGTCTCCCAAGCTGGTACTTGCCCAGCCTTAAGCTGCTTACCTTCTGCGATCTGACGAGCGCAGGTATGATCAGCTTAGAATAACTGTTGACAGAGTCTGCTGCAAGCCATTGTCCTCTTTTGATGGAAATCATTTGTACCCTTAACTTGGGAAAAAGTCAACGGAACCAGGGATTCCCAACCAGTCTCCCAAGCTGGTACTTGCCCAGCCTTAAGCTGTTTACCTTCTGCGATCTGACGAGTGCAGGTATGATCAGCTTAGAATAACCGTTGACAGAGCTCTGCTGCAAGCCATTGTCCTCTTTTGATGGAAATCATTTGTACCCTTAACTTGGGAAAAAGTCAACGGAACCAGGGATTCCCAACCAGTCTCCCAAGCTGGTACTTGCCCAGCCTTAAGCTGTTTACCTTCTGCGATCTGACGAGTGCAGGTATGATCAGCTTAGAAT
Organism: Bufotes viridis; assembly: GCA_033119425.1. Taxonomy (NCBI): domain Eukaryota; kingdom Metazoa; phylum Chordata; class Amphibia; order Anura; family Bufonidae; genus Bufotes; species Bufotes viridis. Next base: position 11,678 of record JAKVIS010001716.1, read on the forward strand.
AACCGTTGACAGAGCTCTGCTGCAAGCCATTGTCCTCTTTTGATGGAAATCATTTGTACCCTTAACTTGGGAAAAAGTCAACGGAACCAGAGATTCCCAACCAGTCTCCCAAGCTGGTACTTGCCCAGCCTTAAGCTGTTTACCTTCTGCGATCTGACGAGTGCAGGTATGATCAGCTTAGAATAACCGTTGACAGAGTCTGCTGCAAGCCATTGTCCTCTTTTGATGGAAATCATTTGTACCCTTAACTTGGGAAAAAGTCAACGGAACCAGGGATTCCCAACCAGTCTCCCAAGCTGGTACTTGCCCAGCCTTAAGCTGTTTACCTTCTGCGATCTGACGAGTGCAGGTATGATCAGCTTAGAATAACCGTTGACAGAGTCTGATGCAAGCCATTGTCCTTTTTGATGGAAATCATTAGTTAACTTAACTTTTGAAAAAGTCAACAGAACCAGGGATTCCCAACCAGTCTCCAAAGCTGGTACTTGCCCAGCCTTAAGCTGTTTACCTTCTGCGATCTGACGAGTGCAGGTATGATCAGCTTAGAATAACCGTTGACAGAGTCTGCTGCGAAGCCATTGTCCTCTTTTGATGGAAATCATTTGTACCCTTAACTTGGGAAAAAGTCAGCAGAACCAGGGATTCCCAACCAGTCTCCCAAGCTGGTACTTGCCCAGCCTTAAGCTGTTTACCTTCTGCAACCTGATGAGTGCAGGTATGATCAGCTTAGAATAACCTGTTGACAGAGTCTGCTGCAAGCCATTGTCCTCTTTTGATGGAAATCATTTGTACCCTTAACTTGGGAAAAAGGCAACGGAACCAGGGATTCCCAACCAGTCTCCCAAGCTGGTACTTGCCCAGCCTTAAGCTGTTTACCTTCTGCGATCTGACGAGTGCAGGTATGATCAGCTTAGAATAACCGCTGACAGAGTCTGATGCAAGCCATTGTCCTCTTTTGATGGAAATCATTTGTACCCTTAACTTGGGAAAAAGGCAACGGAACCAGGGATTCCCAACCAGTCTCCCAAGCTGGTACTTGCCCAGCCTTAGGCTGTTTACCTTCTGCGATCTGACGAGTGCAGGTATGATCAGCTTAGAATAACCGTTGACAGAGCTTTCTGCAAGCAATTGTCCTCTTTTGATGGAAATCATTTGTACCCTTAACTTAGGAAAAAAGTCAAAGGAATCAGGGATTCCCAACCAGTCTCCAAAGCTGGTACTTGCCCATCCTTAAGCTGTTTAACTACTGCGATCTGAGGAGCGCAGGTATGATCAGCTTAGAATAACCGTTGACAGAGTCTGATGCAAGCCATTGTCCTTTTTTGATGGAAATCATTATTTAACTTAACTTTTGAAAAAAGTCAACAGAACCATCAATTCCCAATCAGTCTCCAAATCTGGTACTTGCCCAGCCTTAAGCTGTTTACCTTCTGCGATCTGACGAGTGCAGGTATGATCAGCTTAGAATAACCCTTGACAGAGTCTGCTGCAAGCCATTGTCCTCTTTTGATGGAAATCATTTGTACCCTTAACTTGGGAAAAAAGTCAGCAAAACCAGGGATTCCCAAACAGTCACCCAAGCTAGTACTTGCCCAGCCTTAAGCTGTTTACCTTCTGCAATCTGATGAGTGCAGGTATGATCAGCTTAGAATACCTGTTGACAGAGTCTGCTGCAAGCCATTGTCCTCTTTTGATGGAAATCATTTGTACCCTTAACTTGGGGAAAAAAGGCAACGGAACCAGGGATTCCCAACCTGTCTCCCAAGCTGGTACTTGCCCAGCCTTAAGCTTCTGCAATCTGACGAGTGCAGGTATGATCAGCTTAGAATAACCGCTGACAAAGTCTGATGCAAGCCATTGTCCTCTTTTGATGGAAATCATTTGTACCCTTAACTTGGGAAAAAGGCAACGGAACCAGGGATTCCCAACCAGTCTCCCAAGCTGATACTTGCCCAGCCTTAGGCTGTTTACCTTCTGCGATCTGACGAGTGCAGGTATGATCAGCTTAGAATAACCGTTGACAGAGCTTTCTGCAAGCAATTGTCCTCTTTTGATGGAAATCATTTGTACCCTTAACTTGGGCAAAAAGCCAACGGAACCAGGGATTCCCAACCAGTCTCCCAAGCTGGTACTTGCCCAGCCTTAAGCTGTTTACCTTCTGCGATCTGACGAGTGCAGGTATGATCAGCTTAGAATAACCGTTGACAGAGTCTGCTGCAAGCCATTGTCCTCTTTTGATGGAAATCATTTGTTCCCTTAACTTGGGAATAAAGTCAACGGAACCAGGGATTCCCAACCAGTCTCCCAAGCTGGTACTTGCCCAGCCTTAAGCTGTTTACCTACTGCGATCTGATGAGTGCAGGTATGATCAGCTTAGAATAACCGTTGACAGAGTCTGCTGCAAGCCATTGTCCTCTTTTGATGGAAATCATTTGTTCCCTTAACTTGAGAATAAAGTCAACGGAACCAGGGATTCCCAACCAGTCTCCCAAGCTGGTACTTGCCCAGCCTTAAGCTGTTTACTTACTGCGATCTGATGAGTGCAGGTATGATCAGCTTAAAATAACCGTTGACAGAGCTTTCCGCAAGCAATTGTCCTCTTTTGATGGAAATCATTTGTACCCTTAACTTGGGAAAAAAGTCAACGGAACCAGGGATTCCCAAACAGTCTCCCAAGCTGGTACTTGCCCAGCCTTAAGCTGTTTACCTTCTGCGATCTGACGAGTGCAGGTATGATCAGCTTAGAATAACCGTTGACAGAGTCTGCTGCAAGCCATTGTCCTCTTTTGATGGAAATCATTTGTACCCTTAACTTGGGAAAAAGTCAACGGAACCAGGGATTCCCAACCAGTCTCCCAAGCTGGTACTTGCCCAGCCTTAAGCTGTTTACCTTCTGCGATCTGACGAGTGCAGGTATGATCAGCTTAGAATAACCGTTGACAGAGTCTTTCTGCAAGCAATTGTCCTCTTTTGATGGAAATCATTTGTACCCTTAACTTGGGAAAAAGACAACGGAACCAGGGATTCCCAACCAGTCTCCCAAGCTGGTACTTGCCCAGCCTTAAGCTGTTTACCTTCTGCGATCTGACGAGTGCAGGTATGATCAGCTTAGAATAACCCGTTGACAGAGTCTGCTGCAAGCCATTGTCCTCTTTTGATGGAAATCATTTGTACCCTTAACTTGGGAAAAAAGTCAACGGAACCAGGGATTCCCAACCAGTCTCCCAAGCTGGTACTTGCCCAGCCTTAAGCTGCTTACCTTCTGCGATCTGACGAGTGCAGGTATGATCAGCTTAGAATAACCGTTGACAGAGCTCTGCTGCAAGCCATTGTCCTCTTTTGATGGAAATCATTTGTACCCTTAACTTGGGAAAAAAGTCAACGGAACCAGGGATTCCCAACCAGTCTCCCAAGCTGGTACTTGCCCAGCCTTAAGCTGTTTACCTTCTGCAATCTGACGAGTGCAGGTATGATCAGCTTAGAATAAGCGTTGACAGAGCTCTGCTGCAAGCCATTGTCCTCTTTTGATGGAAATCATTTGTACCCTTAACTTGGGAAAAAGTCAACGGAACCAGGGATTCCCAACCAGTCTCCCAAGCTGGTACTTGCCCAGCCTTAGGCTGTTTACCTTCTGCGATCTGACGAGTGCAGGTATGATCAGCTTAGAAAAACCGTTGACAGAGCTTTCTGCAAGCAATTGTCCTCTTTTGATGGAAATCATTTGTACCCTTAACTTGGGAAAAAGTCAACGGAACCAGAGATTCCCAACCAGTCTCCCAAGCTGGTACTTGCCCAGCCTTAAGCTGTTTACCTACTGCGATCTGACAAGTGCAGGTATGTTCAGCTTAGAATAACCGTTGACAGAGTGTGCTGCAAGCCATTGTCCTCTTTTGATGGAAATCATTTGTTACCCTTAACTTGGGAAAAAGTCAACGGAACCAGGGATTGCCAACCAGTCTCCCAAGCTGGTACTTGCCAAGCCTTAAGCTGTTTACCTTCTGCGATCTGACGAGTGCAGGTATGATCAGCTTAGAATAACCGTTGACAGAGTCTGCTGCAAGCCATTGTCCTCTTTTGATGGAAATCATTTGTTAACTTTAACTTTGGAAAAAGTCAACAGAACCATCGATTCCCAACCAGTCTCCAAAGCTGGTACTTGCCCAGCCTTAAGCTGTTTACCTTCTGCGATCTGACGAGTGCAGGTATGATCAGCTTAGAATAACCCTTGACAGAGTCTGCTGCAAGCCATTGTCCTCTTTTGATGGAAATCATTTGTACCCTTAACTTGGGGAAAAGTCAGCAGAACCAGGGATTCCCAACCAGTCTCCCAAGCTGGTACTTGCCCAGCCTTAAGCTGTTTACCTTCTGCAACCTGATGAGTGCAGGTATGATCAGCTTAGAATACCTGTTGACAGAGTCTGCTGCAAGCCATTGTCCTCTTTTGATGGAAATCATTTGTACCCTTAACTTGGGAAAAAGGCAACGGAACCAGGGATTCCCAACCAGTCTCCCAAGCTGGTACTTGCCCAGCCTTAAGCTGTTTACCTTCTGCGATCTGACGAGTGCAGGTATGATCAGCTTAGAATAACCGCTGACAGAGTCTGATGCAAGCCATTGTCCTCTTTTGATGGAAATCATTTGTACCCTTAACTTGGGAAAAAGTCAACGGAACCAGGGATTCCCAACCAGTCTCCCAAGCTGGTACTTGCCCAGCCTTAGGCTGTTTACCTTCTGCGATCTGACGAGTGCAGGTATGATCAGCTTAGAATAACCGTTGACAGAGCTTTCTGCAAGCAATTGTCCTCTTTTGATGGAAATCATTTGTACCCTTAACTTGGGAAAAAAGTCAACGGAACCAGGGATTCCCAACCAGTCTCCAAAGCTGGTACTTGCCCATCCTTAAGCTGTTTAACTACTGCGATCTGATGAGCGCAGGTATGATCAGCTTAGAATAACCGTTGACAGAGTCTGATGCAAGCCATTGTCCTCTTTTGATGGAAATCATTATGTAACTTAACTTTTGAAAAAGTCAACAGAACCAGCAATTCCCAACCAGTCTCCCAAGCTGGTACTTGCCCAGCCTTAAGCTGTTTACCTTCTGCGATCTGACGAGTGCAGGTATGATCAGCTTAGAATAACCGTTGACAGAGTCTGCTGCAAGCCATTGTCCTCTTTTGATGGAAATCATTTGTACCCTTAACTTGGGAAAAAGTCAACGGAACCAGGGATTCCCAACCAGTCTCCCAAGCTAGTACTTGCCCAGCCTTAAGCTGTTTACCTTCTGCAATCTGATGAGTGCAGGTATGATCAGCTTAGAATAACCTGTTGACAGAGTCTGCTGCAAGCCATTGTCCTCTTTTTGATGGAAATCATTTGTACCCTTAACTTGGGAAAAAAGGCAACGGAACCAAGGATTCCCAACCAGTCTCCCAAGCTGGTACTTGCCCAGCCTTAAGCTGTTTACCTTCTGCAATCTGACGAGTGCAGGTATGATCAGCTTAGAATAACCGCTGACAGAGTCTGATGCAAGCCATTGTCCTCTTTTGATGGAAATCATTTGTACCCTTAACTTGGGAAAAAGTCAACGGAACCAGGGATTCCCAACCAGTCTCCCAAGCTGGTACTTGCCCAGCCTTAGGCTGTTTACCTTCTGCGATCTGACGAGTGCAGGTATGATCAGCTTAGAATAACCGTTGACAGAGCTTTGCTGCAAGCCATTGTCCTCTTTTGATGGAAATCATTTGTACCCTTAACTTGGGCAAAAAGCCAACGGAACCAGGGATTCCCAACCAGTCTCCCAAGCTGGTACTTGCCCAGCCTTAAGCTGTTTACCTTCTGCGATCTGACGAGTGCAGGTATGATCAGCTTAGAATAACCGTTGACAGAGTCTGCTGCAAGCCATTGTCCTCTTTTGATGGAAATCATTTGTACCCTTAACTTGGGAATAAAGTCAACGGAACCAGGGATTCCCAACCAGTCTCCCAAGCTGGTACTTGCCCAGCCTTAAGCTGTTTACCTTCTGCGATCTGATGAGTGCAGGTATGATCAGCTTAGAATAACCGTTGACAGAGTCTGCTGCAAGCCATTGTCCTCTTTTGATGGAAATCATTTGTTCCCTTAACTTGAGAATAAAGTCAACGGAACCAGGGATTCCCAACCAGTCTCCCAAGCTGGTACTTGCCCAGCCTTAAGCTGTTTACTTACTGCGATCTGATGAGTGCAGGTATGATCAGCTTAGAATAACCGTTGACAGAGCTTCTGCAAGCAATTGTCCTCTTTGATGGAAATCATTTGTACCCTTAACTTGGGAAAAAGTCAACGGAACCAGGAATTCCCAAACAGTCTCCCAAGCTGGTACTTGCCCAGCCTTAAGCTGTTTACCTACTGCGATCTGACGAGTGCAGGTATGATCAGCTTAGAATAACCGTTGACAGAGTCTGCTGCAAGCCATTGTCCTCTTTTGATGGAAATCATTTGTACCCTTAACTTGGGAAAAAGTCAACGGAACCAGGGATTCCCAACCAGTCTCCCAAGCTGGTACTTGCCCAGCCTTAAGCTGTTTACCTTCTGCGATCTGACGAGTGCAGGTATGATCAGCTTAGAATAACCGTTGACAGAGCTCTGCTGCAAGCAATTGTCCTCTTTTGATGGAAATCATTTGTACCCTTAACTTGGGAAAAAGTCAACGGAACCAGGGATTCCCAACCAGTCTCCCAAGCTGGTACTTGCCCAGCCTTAAGCTGTTTACCTTCTGCGATCTGACGAGTGCAGGTATGATCAGCTTAGAATAACCGTTGACAGAGTCTGCTGCAAGCCATTGTCCTCTTTTGATGGAAATCATTTGTACCCTTAACTTGGGAAAAAGTCAACGGAACCAGGATTCCCAACCAGTCTCCCAAGCTGGTACTTGCCCAGCCTTAAGCTGTTTACCTTCTGCGATCTGACGAGTGCAGGTATGATCAGCTTAGAATAACCGTTGACAGAGCTCTGCTGCAAGCCATTGTCCTCTTTTGATGGAAATCATTTGTACCCTTAACTTGGGAAAAAGTCAACGGAACCAGGGATTCCCAACCAGTCTCCCAAGCTGGTACTTGCCCAGCCTTAAGCTGTTTACCTTCTGCGATCTGACGAGTGCAGGTATGATCAGCTTAGAATAACCGTTGACAGAGTCTGCTGCAAGCCATTGTCCTCTTTTGATGGAAATCATTTGTACCCTTAACTTGGGAAAAAGTCAACGGAACCAGGGATTCCCAACCAGTCTCCCAAGCTGGTACTTGCCCAGCCTTAAGCTGTTTACCTTCTGCGATCTGACAAGTGCAGGTATGATCAGCTTAGAATAACCGTTGACAGAGTCTGCTGCAAGCCATTGTCCTCTTTTGATGGAAATCATTTGTACCCTTAACTTGTGAAAAAAGTCAACAGAACCAGGGATTCCCAACCAGTCTCCCAAGCTGGTACTTGCCCAGCCTTAAGCTGTTTACCTTCTGCGATCTGACGAGTGCAGGTATGATCAGCTTAGAATAACCGTTGACAGAGTCTGATGCAAGCCATTGTCCTCTTTTGATGGAAATCATTAGTTAACTTAACTTTGGAAAAAGTCAACGGAACCAGCGATTCCCAACCAGTCTCCAAAGCTGGTACTTGCCCAGCCTTAAGCTGTTTACCTTCTGCGATCTGACGAGTGCAGGTATGATCAGCTTAGAATAACCGTTGACAGAGTCTGCTGCAAGCCATTGTCCTCTTTTGATGGAAATCATTTGTACCCTTAACTTGGGAAAAAGTCAAGCGGAACCAGGGATTCCCAACCAGTCTCCCAAGCTGGTACTTGCCCAGCCTTAAGCTGTTTACCTTCTGCGATCTGACGAGTGCAGGTATGATCAGCTTAGAATAACCGTTGACAGAGTCTGCTGCAAGCCATTGTCCTCTTTTGATGGAAATCATTTGTACCATTAACTTGGGAAAAAGTCAACGGAACCAGGGATTCCCAACCAGTCTCCCAAGCTGGTACTTGCCCAGCCTTAAGCTGTTTACCTTCTGCGATCTGACGAGTGCAGGTATGATCAGCTTAGAATAACCGTTGACAGAGTCTGCTGCAAGCCATTGTCCTCTTTTGATGGAAATCATTTGTACCCTTAACTTGGGAAAAAGGTCAACGGAACCAGGGATTCCCAACCAGTCTCCCAAGCTGGTACTTGCCCAGCCTTAAGCTGTTTACCTTCTGCGATCTGACGAGTGCAGGTATGATCAGCTTAGAATAACCGTTGACAGAGTCTGATGCAAGCCATTGTCCTCTTTTGATGGAAATCATTTGTACCCTTAACTTGGGAAAAAGGTCAACGGAACCAGGATTCCCAACCAGTCTCCCAAGCTGGTACTTGCCCAGCCTTAAGCTGTTTACCTTCTGCGATCTGACGAGTGCAGGTATGATCAGCTTAGAATAACCGTTGACGGAGTCTGCTGCAAGCCATTGTCCTCTTTTGATGGAAATCATTTGTACCCTTAACTTGGGAAAAAAGTCAACGGAACCAGGGATTCCCAACCAGTCTCCCAAGCTGGTACTTGCCCAGCCTTAAGCTGTTTACCTTCTGCGATCTGACGAGTGCAGGTATGATCAGCTTAGAATAACCGTTGACAGAGTCTGCTGCAAGCCATTGTCCTCTTTTGATGGAAATCATTTGTTAACCTTAACTTGTGAAAAAAGTCAACAGAACCAGGGATTCCCAACCAGTCTCCCAAGCTGGTACTTGCCCAGCCTTAAGCTGTTTACCTTCTGCGATCTGGCGAGTGCAGGTATGATCAGCTTAGAATAACCGTTGACAGAGTCTGATGCAAGCCATTGTCCTCTTTTGATGGAAATCATTTGTACCCATAACTTGGGAAAAAGTCAACGGAACCAGGGATTCCCAACCAGTCTCCCAAGCTGGTACTTGCCCATCCTTAAGCTGTTTACCTTCTGCGATCTGACGAGTGCAGGTATGATCAGCTTAGAATAACAGTTGACAGAGCTTTCTGCAAGCAATTGTACTCTTTTGATGGAAATCATTTGTACCATTAACTTGGGAAAAAGTCAACGTAACCAGGGATTCCCAACCAGTCTCCCAAGCTGGTACTTGCCCAGCCTTAAGCTGTTTACCTTCTGCGATCTGATGAGTGCAGGTATGATCAGCTTAGAATAACCGTTGACAGAGCTTTCCGCAAGCAATTGTCCTCTTTTGATGGAAATCATGTGTACCCTTAACTTGGGAAAAAGTTAACGGAACCAGGGATTCCCAACGAGTCTCCCTAGCTGGTACTTGCCCAGCCTTAAGCTGTTTACCTTCTGCGATCTGACGAGTGCAGGTATGATCAGCTTAGATTAACCGTTGACAGAGTCTGTTGCAAGCCATTGTCCTCTTTTGATGGAAATCATTTGTACCCTTAACTTGGGAAAAAAGTCAACGGAACCAGGGATTCCCAACCAGTCTCCCAAGCTGGTACTTGCCCAGCCTTAAGCTGCTTAACGTCTGCGATCTGACGAGTGCAGGTACAATCAGCTTAGAATAACCGTTGACAGAGTCTGATGCAAGCCATTGTTCTCTTTTGATGGAAATCATTTGTACCCTTAACTTGGGAAAAAAGTCAACGGAATCAGGGATTCCCAACCATTCTCCCAAGCTGGTACTTGCCCATCCTTAAGCTGTTTACCTTCTGCAACTGACGAGTGCAGGTATGATCAGCTTAGAATAACCGTTGACAGAGCTTTCTGCAAGCAATTGTCCTCTTTTGATGGAAATCATTTGTACCCTTAACTTGGGAAAATAGTCTAAAGAATCAGGGATTCCCAACCAGTCTCCCAAGCTGGTACTTGCCCATCCTTAAGCTGTTTACCTACTGCGATCTGATGAGCGCAGGTATGATCAGCTTAGAATAACCGTTGACAGAGCTTTCCGCAAGCAATTGTCCTCTTTTGATGGAAATCATTTGTACCCTTAACTTGGGAAAAAGTCAACGGAACCAGAGATTCTCAACCAGTCTTCTAAGCTGGTACTTGCCCAGCCTTAAGCTGTTTACCTTCTGCGATCTGACGAGTGCAGGTATGATCAGCTTAGAATAACCGTTGACAGAGACTGCTGCAAGCCATTGTCCTCTTTTGATGGAAATCATTTGTACCCTTAACTTGGGAAAAAAGTCAACGGAACCAGAGATTCTCAACCAGTCTTCCAAGCTGGTACTTGCCCAGCCTTAAGCTGTTTACCTTCTGCGATCTGACGAGTGCAGGTATGATCAGCTTAGAATAACCGTTGACAGAGACTACTGCAAGCCATTGTCCTCTTTTGATGGAAATCATTTGTACCCTTAACTTGGGAAAAAAGTCAACGGAACCAGGAATTCCCAACCAGTCAATTTCCCAGCCTTAAGCTGTTTACCTACTGCGATCTGACGAGTGAAGGTACGATCAGCTTAGAATAACCGTTGACAGAGTCTGCTGCAAGCCATTGTCCTCTTTTGATGGAAATCATTTGTACCCTTAACTTGGGAAAAAAGTTAATGGAACCAGGGATTCCCAACCAGTCTCCCAAGCTGGTACTTGCCCAGCCTTAAGCTGTTTACCTTCTGCGATCTGATGAGTGCAGGTATGATCAGCTTAGAATAACCGTTGACAGAGCTTTCTGCAAGCAATTGTCCTCTTTTGATGGAAATCATTTGTACCCTTAACTTGGGAAAAAAGTCAACGGAACCAGGGATTCCCAACCAGTCTCCCAAGCTGGTACTTGCCCAGCCTTAAGCTGTTTACCTTCTGCGATCTGACGAGTGCAGGTATGATCAGCTTAGAATAACCGTTGACAGAGCTTTCTGAAAGCAATTGTCCTCTTTTGATGGAAATCATTTGTACCCTTAACTTGGGAAAAAAGTCAACGGAACCAGGGATTCCCAACCAGTCTCCCAAGCTGGTACTTGCCCAGCCTTAAGCTGTTTGCCATCTGCGATCTGATGAGTGCAGGTATGATCAGCTTAGAATAACCGTTGACAGAGCTTTCCGCAAGCAATTGTCCTCTTTTGATGGAAATCATGTGTACCCTTAACTTGGGAAAAAGTTAACGGAACCAGGGATTCCCAAACAGTCTCCCAAGCTGGTACTTTCCCAGCCTTAAGCTGTTTACCTTCTGCGATCTGACGAGTGCAGGTATGATCAGCTTAGAATAACCGTTGACAGAGCTTCCTGCAAGCAATTGTAATCTTTTGATGGAAATCATTTGTACCATTAACTTGGGAAAAAAGTCAACGGAACCAGGGATTCCCAACCAGTCTCCCAAACTGGTACTTGCCCAGCCTTAAGCTGTTTACCTACTGCAATCTGATGAGTGCAGGTATGATCAGCTTAAAATAACCGTGGACAGAGCTTTCCGCAAGCAATTGTCCTCTTTTGATGGAAATCATTTGTACCCTTAACTTGAGAAAAAAGTCAACGGAACCAGGGATTCCCAAACAGCCTCCCAATCTGGTACTTGCCCAGCCTTATGCTGTTTACCTTCTGCGATCTGACGAGTGCAGGTATGATCAGCTTAGAATAACCGTTGACAGAGTCTGCTGCAAGCCATTGTCCTCTTTTGATGGAAATCATTTGTACCCTTAACTTGGGAAAAAGTCAACGGAACCAGGATTCCCAACCAGTCTCCCAAGCTTGTACTTGCCGCCTTAAGCTGTTTACCTTCTGCGATCTGACGAGTGCAGGTATGATCAGCTTAGAATAACCGTTGACAGACTCTGTTGCAAGCCATTGTCCTCTTTTGATGGAAATCATTTGTACCCTTAACTTGGGAAAAAAGTCAACGGAACCAGGGATTCCCAACCAGTCTCCCAAGCTGGTACTTGCCCAGCCTTAAGCTGTTTACCTTCTGCGATCTGACAAGTACAGGTATGACCAGCTTAGAATAACCGTTGACAGAGTCTGCTGCAAGCCATTGTCCTCTTTTGATGGAAATCATTTGTACCCTTAACTTGTGAATAAAGTCAACAGAACCAGGGATTCCCAACCAGTCTCCCAAGCTGGTACTTGCCCAGCCTTAAGCTGTTTACCTTCTGCGATCTGACGAGTGCAGGTATGATCAGCTTAAAATAACCGATGACAGAGTCTGATGCAGGCCATTGTCCTTTTTTAATGGAAATCATTAGTTAACTTAACTTTTGAAAAAAGTCAACAGAACCATCGATTCCCAACCAGTTTCCAAAGCTGGTACTTGCCCAGCCTTAAGCTGTTTACCTTCTGCGATCTGACGAGTACAGGTATGATCAGCTTAGAATAACCGTTGACAGAGTCTGCTGCAAGCCATTGTCCTCTTTTGATGGGAATCATTTGTACCCTTAACTTGGGAAAAAAGTCAACGGAACCAGGGATTCCCAACCAGTCTCCCAAGCTGGTACTTGCCCAGCCTTAAGCTGTTTACCTTCTGCGATCTGACGAGTGCAGGTATGATCAGCTTAGAATAACCGTTGACAGAGTCTGCTGCAAGCCATTGTCCTCTTTTGATGGAAATCATTTGTATCCTTAACTTGGGAAAAAAGTCATCAGAACCAGGGATTCCCAACCAGTGTCCCAAGCTAGTACTTGCCCAGCCTTAAGCTGTTTACCTACTGCGATCTGACGAGCGCAGGTATGATCAGCTTAGAATAACCGTTGACAGAGTCTGCTGCAAGCCATTGTCCTCTTTTGATGGAAATCATTTGTACCCTTAACTTGGGAAAAAAGGCAACGGAACCAGGGCTTCCCAACCAGTCTCCCAAGCTTGTACTTGCCCAGCCTTAAACTGTTTAGCTTCTGCGATCTGACGAATGCAGGTATGATCAGCTTAGAATAACTGCTGACGGAGACTGATGCAAGCCATTGTCCTCTTTTGATGGAAATCATTTGTACCCTTAACTTGGGAAAAAAAACAACGGAAACAGGGATTCCCAACCAGTCTCCCAAGCTGGTACTTGCCCAGCCTTAAGCTGTTTACCTTCTGCGAACTGACGAGTGCAGGTATAATCAGCTTAGAATAACTGTTGACAGAGTCTGATGCAAGCCATTGTCCTTTTTTGATGGAAATCATTAGTTAACTTAACTTTTGAAAAAAGTCAACAGAACCATTGATTCCCAACCAGTCTCCAAAGCTGGTACTTGCCCAGCCTTAAGCTGTTTACCTTCTGCGATCTGACGAATGCAGGTATGATCAGCTTAGAATAACTGCTGACGGAGACTGATGCAAGCCATTGTCCTCTTTTGATGGAAATCATTTGTACCCTTAACTTGGGAAAAAAGACAACGGAAACAGGGATTCCCAACCAGTCTCCCAAGCTGGTACTTGCCCAGCCTTAAGCTGTTTACCTTCTGCGAACTGACGAGTGCAGGTATAATCAGCTTAGAATAACTGTTGACAGAGTCTGATGCAAGCCATTGTCCTTTTTTGATGGAAATCATTAGTTAACTTAACTTTTGAAAAAAGTCAACAGAACCATTGATTCCCAACTAGTCTCCAAAGCTGGTACTTGCCCAGCCTTAAGCTGTTTACCTTCTGCAATCTGATGAGTGCAGGTATGATCAGCTTAGAATAACGGTTGACAGAGTCTGCTGCAAGCCATTGTCCTCTTTTGATGGAAATCATTTGTACCCTTAACTTGGGAAAAAAGTCAACGGAACCAGGGATTCCCAACCAGTCTCCCAAGCTGGTACTTGCCCAGCCTTAAGCTGTTTACCTTCTGCGATCTGACGAGTGCAGGTATGATCAGCTTAGAATAACCGTTGACATAGTCTGCTGCAAGCCATTGTCCTCTTTTGATGGAAATCATTTGTACCCTTAACTTGGGAAAAAAGTCAACGGAACCAGGGATTCCCAACCAGTCTCCCAAGCTGGTACTTGCCCAGCCTTAAGCTGTTTATCTTCTGCGATCTGACGAGTGCAGGAATGATCAGCTTAGAATAACCGTTGACAGAGCTTTCGGCAAGCAATTGTCCTCTTTTGATGGAAATCATTTGTACCCTTAACTTGGTAAAAAAGTTAACGGAACCAGAGTTTCTCAACCAGTCTTCCAAGCTGGTACTTGCCCAGCCTTAAGCTGTTTACCTTCTGCGATATGACGAGAGCAGGTATGATCAGCTTAGAATATCCGTTGACAGAGCTTTCTGCAAGCAATTGTCCTCTTTTGATGGAAATCATTTGTACCCTTAACTTGGTAAAAAAGTTAACGGAACCAGAGTTTCTCAACCAGTCTCCCAAGCTGGTACTTGCCCAGCCTTAAGCTGTTTACCTTCTGCGATATGACGAGAGCAGGTATGATCAGCTTAGAATAACCGTTGACAGAGCTTTTTGCAAGCAATTGTTCTCTTTTGATGGAAATCATTTGTACCCTTAACTTGGGAAAAAAGTTAACGGAACCAGAGATTCTCAACCAGTCTTCCAAGCTGGTAATTGCCCAGCCTTAAGCTGTTTACCTTCTGCGATCTGACGAGTGCAGGTATGATCAGCTTAGAATAACCGTTGACAGAGTTTTCTGCAAGCAATTGTCCTCTTTTGATGGAAATCATTTGTACCCCTAACTTGGGCAAAAAAGTCAATGGAACCAGGGATTCCCAACCAGTCTCCCAAGCTGGTACTTGCCCAGCCTTAAGCTGTTTACCTTCTGTGATCTGATGAGTGCAGGTATGATCAGCTTAGAATAACCGTTGACAGAGTCTGCTGCAAGCCATTGTCCTCTTTTGATGGAAATCATTTGTACCCTTAACTTGGGAAAAAAGTTAACGGAACCAGGGATTTCCAACCAGTCTCCCAAGCTGGTACTTGCCCATCCTTAAGCTGTTTACCTTTTGCGATCTGGCAGTGCAGGTATGATCAGCTTAGAATAACCGTTGACAGAGCTTCCTGCAAGCAATTGTAATCTTTTGATGGAAATCATTTGTACCATTAACTTAGGAAAAAAGTCAACGGAACCAGGGATTCCCAACCAGTCTCCCAAGCTGGTACTTGCCCAGACTTAAGCTGTTTACCTACTGCAATCTGATGAGTGCAGGTATGATCAGCTTAAAATAACCGTGGACAGAGCTTTCCGCAAGCAATTGTCCTCTTTTGATGGAAATCATTTGTACCCTTAACTTGAGAAAAAGTCAACGGAACCAGGGATTCCCAAACAGCCTCCCAATCTGGTACTTGCCCAGCCTTATGCTGTTTACCTTCTGCGATCTGACGAGTGCAGGTATGATCAGCTTAGAATAACCGTTGACAGAGTCTGCTGCAAGCCATTGTCCTCTTTTGATGGAAATCATTTGTACCCTTAACTTGGGAAAAAAGTCAAGCGGAACCAGGGATTCCCAACCAGTCTCCCAAGCTTGTACTTGCCCGCCTTAAGCTGTTTACCTTACTGCGATCTGACGAGTGCAGGTATGATCAGCTTAGAATAACCGTTGACAGACTCTGCTGCAAGCCATTGTCCTCTTTTGATGGAAATCATTTGTACCCTTAACTTGGGAAAAAGTCAACGGAACCAGGGATTCCCAACCAGTCTCCCAAGCTGGTACTTGCCCAGCCTTAAGCTGTTTACCTTCTGCGATCTGACAAGTACAGGTATGACCAGCTTAGAATAACCGTTGACAGAGTCTGCTGCAAGCCATTGTCCTCTTTTGATGGAAATCATTTGTACCCTTAACTTGTGAATAAAGTCAACAGAACCAGGGATTCCCAACCAGTCTCCTAAGCTGGTACTTGCCCAGCCTTAAGCTGTTTACCTTCTGCGATCTGACGAGTGCAGGTATGATCAGCTTAGAATAACCGATGACAGAGTCTGATGCAGGCCATTGTCCTCTTTTGATGGAAATCATTAGTTACACTTAACTTGTTGAAAAAGTCAACAGAACCATCGATTCCCAACCAGTTTCCAAAGCTGGTACTTGCCCAGCCTTAAGCTGTTTACCTTCTGCGATCTGACGAGTACAGGTATGATCAGCTTAGAATAACCGTTGACAGAGTCTGCTGCAAGCCATTGTCCTCTTTTGATGGAAATCATTTGTACCCTTAACTTGGGAAAAAAGATAATGGAACCAGGGATTCCCAAACAGTCTCCCAAGCTGGTACTTGCCAAGCCTTAAGCTGTTTACCTTCTGCGATCTGACGAGTGCAGGTATGATCAGCTTAGAATAACCGTTGACAGAGCTTTCTGCAAGCAATTGTCCTCTTTTGATGGAAATCATTTGTACTCTTAACTTGGGAAAAAAGTCAACGGAATCAGGGATTCCCAACCAGTCTCCAAAGCTGGTACTTGCCCAGCCTTAAGCTGTTTACCTACTGCGATCTGATGAGTGCAGGTATGATCAGCTTAGAATAACCGTGGACAGAGCTTTCCGCAAGCAATTGTCCTCTTTTGATGGAAATCATTTGTACCCTTAACTTGGGAAAAAAATCAACGGAACCAGGGATTCCCAACCAGTCTCCCAAGCTGGTACTTGACCAGCCTTAAGCTGTTTGCCTTCTGCGATCTGACTAGTGCAGGTATGATCAGCATAGAATAACCGTTGACAGAGTCTGCTGCAAGCCATTGTCCTCTTTTGATGAAAATCATTTGTACCCTTAACTTGGGAAAAAAGTCAACGGAACCAGGGATTCCCAACCAGTCTCCCAAGCTGGTACTTGCCCAACTATAAGCTGTTTACCTTCTGCGATCTGACGAGTGCAGGTATGATCAGCTTAGAATAACCGTTGACAGTGCTTTCTGCAAGCAATTGTCCTCTTTTGATGGAAATCATTTGTACCATTAACTTGGGAAAAAAGTCAACGGAACCAGGGATTCCCAACCAGTCTCCCAAGCTGTTTACCTTCTGCGATCTGACGAGTGCAGGTATGATCAGCTTAGAATAACCGTTGACAGAGTCTGCTGCAAGCCATTGTCCTCTTTTGATGGAAATCATTTGTACCCTTAACTTGGGAAAAAGTCATCGGAACCAGGGATTCCCAACCAGTCTCCCAAGCTGGTACTTGCCCAGCCTTAAGCTGCTTACCTTCTGCGATCTGACGAGTGCAAGTATGATCAGCTTAGAATAACCGTTGACAGAGTCTGATGCAAGCCATTGTTCTCTTTTGATGGAAATCATTTGTACCCTTAACTTGGGAAAAAAGTCAACGGAATCAGGAATTCCCAACCAGTCTCCCAAGCTGGTACTTGCCCATCCTTAAGCTGTTTACCTACTGCGATCTTATGAGTGCAGGTATGATCAGCTTAGAATAACCATTGACAGAGCTTTCCGCAAGCAGTTGTCCTCTTTTGATGGAAATCATTTGAACTCTTAATTTGGGAAAAAAGTCAACGGAACCAGGCATTCCCAAACAGTCTCCCAAGCTGGTACTTGCCAAGCCTTAAGCTGTTTTCCTTCTGCGATCTGACGAATGCAGGTATGATCAGCTTAGAATAACCGTTGACAGAGTCTGCTGCAAGCCATTGTCCTCTTTTGATGGAAATCATTTGTACCCTTAACTTGGGAAAAAAATCAACGGAACCAGGGATTCCCAAACAGTCTCCCAAGGTTGTACTTGCCCAGCCTTAAGCTGTTTACCTTCTGCGATCTGACGAGTGCAGGTAGGATCAGCTTAGAATAATTGTTGACAGAGTTTGCTGCAAGCCATTGTCCTCTTTTGATGGAAATCATTTGTACCCTTAACTTGGGAAAAAAGTCAACGGAACCAGGGATTCCCAACCAGTCTCCCAAGCTGATACTTGCCCAGCCTTAAGCTGTTTACTTTCTGCGATCTGACGAGTGCAGGTATGATCAGTTTAGAATAACCGCTGACACAGCCTGCTGCAAGCCATTGTCCTCTTTTGATGGAAATCATTTGTACCC